>JAVTVY010035244.1:0-15197 GCA_036873755.1 Hanleya hanleyi | reverse complement strand
CATAAAATTAAAGATGGCCGCCAAGGTTTCCACCCAATCAGGTCCCAATTCAATAGGCTTCTGGTCCTTGACTAGGTAAATAAGCATACCAAATTTGGAATTCTTCAGTGGAAGCGTTTTCCGTCTATCTCGCTCACGTACTGACGTACGAACAGACGGACGTACAAGACGACAATACCCCATCGCCAAAATTGGCCGAGGGGTAAAAATGAGTATTGAGACACAATGTAAAATGCTCATGGTTAGATGGACTGGAGCTATGCTGGGATGCATCCTCTCATGGCATCATATTGTTTCATGTACCTCCTCCCTAGTATATTACAGTTCTATTTGGTTATCTCCCCTGTCACCTTACAGCTTCAAAACTGTGATTGCAGAGCTCTTTCTGTTGATCAGGGGGAAATGCTTGCAACATTCCATGAATATTTCAGAAGTAGAATGGAAAGAAAACATTTCTGAATACAGGGAAATTATTACGTAAATGATTTGACCACCACTGGATTTTAGAAACTTACTATAAAAAGATAATGTAGAGGGTCTTGAGGGGTAAGCTTAAATGGCGAAAATTCCAAACTGTAACTCAGCACACATATTTCATGAAAATGTAAATGAATACAGGCAAAGTGAAATATCCCATTGTTTTCTACAATGAATTACACTTATACTGGTATTATTTAATACTAAATTACTGCCCAAACACGCTTTCTAATGAGAATGAGTTAGTTCCACAAAATCACTCAACATGCGCCTCTCAAAATCTGTGGTTTAGCAGACGACATATTTTGAGCACGAAAGTAGTGCCACTGGAAAATGAACGAAAACACGCATAAAATTAGATAAATGGAAATGTAACTTAAACATATCAGACCTGCAACTATACACAAACATTAAAAACACAGAAACCTGGTCACTCTAAAGAAGGAAGTTTCAGACCTCTTTCTTGTCGTGTAAGAACTCTATCTTTTGCTGTGTTAGCAAGACACAGAGCTGGTGCTCAATTTTTTCTGACTACAAGACAGGACCATTAGTCCCTACGGGCCTACATCGCCCCGTGAAAACAAGAACATTTATGTACCTCCCCCAGTCTTTGATTAACAGTGTGGGTGGGAGGCAGGATCGCAAGGTAAGTATAAGGGTCTTTCATAAAATGGGGGGTTACAAAAATCCTATCATTTTATATCAAGACACCTTATACTTACCTTGTGCATAATATTTAATATTATGCAATACTGTTGGGTAACCCTAGAATTTGTGGGAACCCTGGCGGGTAGGCTAACCAAAGACAAAAGGTAGATACCTGTATCAATTTGAGAGCGAAAAGGCCGTCATTGATATGTAACCCAGGCCTCTCTGTTAACTCTCTGTTAACCCTGATAACTCGAGGGGGGCACCACCCTGGTGAAAGTCCGAGCTTTCTTTTGGTACACCTGCTAGGGAAAAAACCCTAATAACACGAGCCTACTGACAAAGGGTAAACATATACGTGATGATTTGATATACTCACTAAACGCTTTCTTGACTCCGGCCGAGGCTTGTCCCCCGAGGGTGCATATGTGTCGGACGGGTCCCTTTGGACATGAGTGCTCGAAACGAGCTTTCTAACGGAAGGTACCGGAATAGTATGCGCGGCATTGCTCAGCCTTTTAGTGAGAGTAGCCATTTCAATGCTAGCTGTCGACGTAGAAGGGTCCAGGAGATAATACTTGATGAAAGTAGCCTCAGATCTCCACTGAGCAACGTCCATGATGTCACTAAAGTGAAGCTCCCTTAAATAACGCTTCCGAAGTGGCTACCGCTCTGGTCTCATGGGCTTTGGCGAAAACAAACTATTTAGTCTGGGCAGCTGCATAGACCATCTGAATGGTTTCAACAATCCATCGAGCGATGGTGTCTTTGGAAGCCGGTTTGTGGTTATTGATCTGATGGGTAATCCACAAATGATTGTCAAAAGTTTGAAGATGTTTGGTAGCTTCGATATAATACTTCACAGCATGCACCGGACATAAGAATTTATCGTCAGGAGAGAACTTACCTAGGTCAGCTAAAACCAAGGGTTTTGCGCCATGTTTGATAGTCTCTGTTTTCGACACAAAGTCAGCCCGCGGCTGAAGTAGCAGACCTTCGCCCGTAAAATGTAGGTGATCTTTCTCAGCGGAGAGAGCATGGATCTCGGATCTCCGCCGAGCGGACGCCACAGCGACGAGAAATACAGTCTTAAGTGTCAAGATCTTAAGGCTGGCCTGACCCATGGGCTCGAAAGGTGGTCTCGTAAGTGCATTTAGGACCAATTCCAGATTCCATGCAGGAGGCATTTTCTTCACCCGAGGTCGTAGGTGGAACATGCCTTTGATCAGGTCGTCTAATGGTTTGCTCTGTGTAACCTTAGACCCGTCTCGAAAACCAGGGTGGATTGTCGCTATGGCAGACCGATAACCAGCTATTGTTACTGGTTGTAGTCCCTTTTCTTCGTATAAATATACGAAGAAGTCTGCTACTTCTCCCGGAGTTGTTTGAGAGGGATTCTTATAGTTTCTCTCGCACCACTCCGAGAACAGACTGAGTTTAGAGTTATAAACCCGTCTGGTGGAGGGCCTTCTACATTGTGCCATGAGATTGGCAGCTTGTTGAGAAAAGCCCTCCTGACGTCGAGATTCGATGACAGATTCCAAGCAGTCAGTTTGAACATTGCTGGATTGTCGTGGACTCGACGCCCCCGGCATTGTGTGAGGAGATCTGGACGATCCGGCAGAATGCGTGGGTAGTCTACGACAAGATTGAGGAATCTAGCCCTAACGAGGGTAGTTCCGGCCGGCGAGACGGCGGCTGACCTGTTAGCGATCACTTAACGGGTTCTTGCTGCTTAGTGTTCGTAGGGACACCGCACACTTCAGCAGCATACGCTAGCGACCTAGTCCAAGAGGACATATGGCCGAGCGTAAGGAGCTGTGGGCCTCCCGGCATCTTCTGTTGACCGGCAGCCCGCAGAAGAGCCGCATCGATGGTATCATCGATGGTACCCACTTGCTCCTGGTTCAAGTCAACGTGAGGGACGGAGTCCTCTCCGGACATTGAACCGACCTCCATATCCGTATCCTCAAGCAACCGATCATCAATAGAGCCGATGACGGAGCTGGATGAAGATCCTAGGTCACCCGTGGGGCATGACCAAGAGGATTGGATATGCTCCCCGCTCAATGGGTAACCGTCACGGCCGAGGCCGGATGTTCCCGGTTGAACAGGGTCATGATCACGAGCACGGGCTGGCAACCCGGCATCGGAGTGATCACGGCCACCGTACGACGCCACAACACGAACCGAGCGGTCCGTGTTGGCCGTAGATTGCTCGACCTCAATCTCAGCTAGGCTGGTGGACTTGGCCATCCCATCGAGCACAGTTGTGTTCCGATCCATACCATCTCCTGTCGGACCCCGAGAGGGATCGGGTGGTGTCTCACTAGCGACTAGAGTCGTAGGAGTACTCGATGGTTTGGGTGGAACTACTAGAGTCTCAGACGGGCCGCGCAAAGTCTTGGCTCGCACCTTCGACTTGCGTGCCCTGCGTTTCTTGGTCGAAGAAGAAGAAGCAGGGGGCTTTCCCAATGCGGCGCTCCCTATACGGGGGACCACGAAAACCGGTGTGCCTGTCTCGCCCTGGGACAGGCCCAGAGCACGATAAAGCTCCGCAAAACGTGCATCAAGCTCCGCTTCGGGTATAAACCTTCCTACGGGTTGGGATACCGCAGGAAGACCCGAATCGGAGGCAGCCGGGTTCACGGCCGGTAGTGCCGCCACGGACCGTGAACGTACTAACAGCCAGCGCTGAGACATCCTCCGGCCAGGCAGAGCATACCTCGCACCTATTCCCTTCCGTGCATAGCGAACATTTCGAGCACTCATGCCCAATGGTACCCTTGACCGACCATTGATGGCATTTAGAGCAACCGGACGGGGACGCTTTTCCAGATTTATCCGAGTCAGACATAATTCTGAAAATATATAGATACGATTATATTAGTGCCAATAATCATATCATACAGAGCATTAAACTTCTCACAGTGCCAGCTCTGGGCTTATAAAACGATCCCGCACAGGTGTAGTCCTCTCATAGTGTACTACGGACCTCATGTATAATTATACCGCCACAACATCATAGATGCCACTATGTGTACAGAAACGAGCTCAATCAAAGAAAGTCTCAGTTTCTAGGTATTATTATAAGAGATGGACCCCATTGTAACTGTCCATTCGTAAAAATCAAGCGTACAACACCGTAATGCGCAACAATGAATAGTGATTCACTGTATAGGTATCAGTATAGCCTCACTTGTACTGAAATACCTTTGCAGCACCACATGTTGAACTACTATACATGTGCAAACGTATAGTTGATAATTACGGTACACCTATATACATCAACTGTAAATAGTATTGGAGCGAAAGAATGTTTGGAACGTGAAACATTCTAGTCAGTATTTTATTCCCATAACATGCCAAAAAATACTTCGCATCATTCTACATGTACTAATATACAGACAACAATGTGCTATTGTTGTGATTACACCTTTCTCTGAAACGTAAATCCAAAGTGCGAATATCAGTACAGAGATCAAGCTATTAGAATAGCTGTTCTACATGTACATGCTTTGTCTTGCCAAGGTATATCCAACTACCTATAGAAATTCGCACAAAGAGTTCACAGTAACAAAGAGGTTACGTAACTTCTCCAGCAAAGGACTCTATGACCCCGACGCACTATCTCGAGAGAGGTGTGCTGTCGGTCAAAATGGCTGCCTAGTAACATGTCAACAAGAGTCCCTTACCAGATCAGTAACGCTCAACGTAACCTATGATCGTAAAAGCCAATTCCGTGCCATAGTTTGTCGTGCCAACCTTGTCGTGCCAGACATTTAACATATTTATCACAATGGTATACGATTTACAATGAAACAACGTATATATTATTCTCAATGCAGAGCAGAATAATCCCATAGTGAAAGCATAGACCCGATATGCTTGTTTACAGAATGGCGAGCGCCAATCTGAGCGATCCCATACACTGAGGATTTCTACTGTACATATTTTTTAAAAATATACAATGAAATGCGGTAAGGAATTCGGTATAATGAGAAAGTACATAAATGTAAAAACTCACGGACCAATACGGGAGGCTTGAGAGCACGAGTAAAATCCAATGAATGTATATGAATCTCCTTAGTTGAGGAGCACAGTAAATTCACGTGTGGGTTTGATCGTGCTAGAAATCAAACTGAGGAGTTGAGTTTTTGGCGGGAACTTAAGCGGTCAAGGTCGCCGGAGTTGATGGAGGCCCTGGAGGGGGGTGTCCGTTTTTTCTGGCATTTGGTATAAGAGGTTTAGAACCTACCCAACAGTATTTCATAATATTAAATATTATGCACAAGGTAAGTATAAGGTGTCTTGATATAAAATGATAATTTTGAAGCTTGTTAAAGAACCCATGTCAGGAGCATTATCATTTATGTCTTCACAAAATTCAACAATTCGAAGCTTGTCAAAGAACTCAAGATCGGACCATACATTTATGTCTTCAGAAAATTGACAATTTCAAAGCAGCTTGTACCCAAGAGGGACCATTATCATATGTCTTTACAAAATTGACAATTCAGAGCTTGTTATATAACCCAAGAGGTGGCAATTATCATTTGTCTTAACAAAATTGACAATTTCAAAGCTTGTTGGGGAACCTATATAAAGAGGTGAATTTGGTGTTCTGAGCGCCCATGTCATGAATATTTACTAGCATCTGCATCTGGACTAATCCCCTTGTAGCCAAGTAGGGGAGATAGGGTCACCGTCTCCGTTTACCCCAATGTATACACCAAAGACCATATATCTACCCCGTATTATCATGCTACAATGTTGGGACCGCGGCAACATGAAAAGATACCCCACCAGCATGGCGTCTGATTCGGCTAAGCCAACCAAAAATCCTCTACCATTGATATGCCCCTCAAAGCACTATGAAGCGTTCTCAGGATTGGTTGATGCTCGAGTTACTGCAAGCCTGTTAGATCCTTCAAGCGACATATCTAAATGGAGGGGCAGATATAGGATTTAATTTTAATTAGATTGTTTTTGTCTTCACATACATGTAATTGTCAATTTCAAAGCTTATTAAAAAGATCAAGACAGGATCGTTATGATTCATGTCTTCACAAAGTTGACCATTTCAAAGCTTGTTTGAGAACCCGAGGCCGGACCATTGTCATTGATGTCCTCACAAAACTCACAATTTCAAAGCTTGTTAAAAGAAACCAAGAAAGGACCATTATCATTTATATCTTCACAAAATTGACAATTTCAAAGCTTGTTAAAAAATCCAAGACAGGACCATTATCATGTCTTCACAATTTTGACAATTTCAAAGCTTGTTAAAGATAAAGATTATCATGTAGTCTTCACAAAATTGACAAATTCAAAGCTTGTTCAAGAACCTCACAAAATTGACAAATTCAAAGCTTGTTCAAGAACCGGAGACCAGACCATTATCATCGATGTGGTCAGAAAACTAACAATTTTGGGACCTGTTAGAGAACAGATAGCAAAGAGAGTGGAAGGATGAACAGCTGTGAGCCATGCCTCAATGCACCTGCCAGTGCTATCAGTGCAGCTCCATTATTACAGGATTAACTTGAATTTGTGCAAGTCTGGGATTGTTATATCATCTATAATCATAGGATACTGAGTGTTTCACAAACTGTGCTGTGCACTGTGTGAGTGAGTAGTAGGTTTAACGTCGTTTTCAACCTTGTTTCAGTCATATCATGACGGTGCCTACATGTGCCAGAACACGAGTGCTCACAGTTCCTATTACCCTGGACACTGATCAGTCCAGCCAGTGTGAGTCATCAGGAGACAACATATATATATATATTGGGATTGGAATTGAGTTTGTCATTGAATCTGTTCACTCCCATCTCCATTTTATCAAGCCAATTTCTACATTCTCACTTCGAACTTGCCTCATATATCTGACCACCTTCAATGTTCAAAATCCGAGGTGTAAATTTCACCTAAGAACGAGAGGCGAACCAATCAGCACCTACACAATGATTGTGTGTAGAGTGACATCATCCTCAAGTAGCGGCGTCATTCCTCCTAATATGGTGCTTATGTTGGCCCAATATATACGTCAGCCAATCAATAATGTTCTTATTTCACAGAATTCGAAATGTTTTTGAGGTCATTGACGACTCGTGTTCTTTGAACATTAAAGGGGGGGCAGATATATCAACGAGAGTTCGAAGTGGGAATGTAGAAATTCACTCGTATCTGCAAACATAGTTCCATCAGGGCGATTCCACCAATTATGAGTCTAAGAGATGGAAATTTTATATGACAGGTAGCAAGTTGTCTTTGTGAATTTATTTCAAATTGGTGTTTATACGACCTGATTAAAAAATGAATTTTCAGAAGTGAGTCCATGAGAACTGTTAGAACTGTGCGAAGTGTGGGAACAATTTTTACATATTCAGTGTCAAAAGACTGGGATTTTTTAATTTTGCCTAGATACATGTATATCTCAATTTGGAGAAAAAGGATTTACTTTTCATGAAAGATAATCTTTATTAGTACATATTAAGTTATTTGTCTTAGTTTCAACATTTCCATATAAAATATTGTAGCAAAATGGATGATATATTTGATCACAGAATTCACAGAATTATTTTGTATGAGTAGACTATGTCTAATTTTTTTACATTTTTACACTGTGTTTGATGCTGCTAAGATCTTCTGTTTATTTATTTATAACAGAGCAGATCTAATACTGCCATTTTATAGTGCTATCCCACTGAAATATCATGCCATAGGCAGACATGATACCCCACGAATGAACCAGTCCTTGTTCTATCCTGTTAATGCTGAGCATAAGCAAGGAAGCAACAATTTCCATTTTTCAAGGGGATAACCACCTACATGTAGATGTAATGCTATGAAAAATATGTTCGAAATGTTAACCGATATTCTATGAGATCCCATGATAAGACATTTTCCGTCTTTTCACTTTGAAAATGATTGGCGTTTAGTTCACTGATATTAACACCTTCACATGGCATGATCTTTTGATATTTTCTAATGCCCAACAAAGCTAGATTTTTTGGCGGGACTAAACCCTGTGACGTTCATGATTACCATGCACATGCACTGTCTGAAAATGATGCCATATTTGGATACTGTTTCAGGATAATGTTTATATATTAGTCCACTTGCTACCTTCAGACCTCTCAAGTTGTAATTTTGCCAAGGCGTGAGATTTGAGTATTTCCGCCCAGGTAGGAGATAAAAGCCCCTCAAAAATGCGAATTTCTAGGTGTTATTTCATACAATTTTTCGCATTTTTGTTTCATGTAACATCCTACCATTGTACATTTCACCCTTGACGGAGGCTTTAAATGGATACTTTACAACCAAGTCTAGGAAAAGTTTGAAATCCCGGACTCCTTTTTATGCAAACTTGAAGGATTCCTGGTCATTTTAGAAATAATTTCATGAAAATGCCCAGATGCATGAGATTTTGATATAGCTGCGTGAGAGCGTGAGAGTGATGCCAAATCAGATCATGAATTGTCGGGTCACCTGACACACCAACAACCTATGCCGTCATCAGGAAGAACTGTCCTTGGGTAAGCTTATATGATCTCCTGGTGACTGGATCTGTTCAGATCTCATTTTCTTTGACCTTCAGAATATGCAATACTCATGCAGGTACAGAATCATCAGTTTTCCACCATGTTTTGATCAGGTGTCCAAACAAAACCTTTGTCTCTTTACATTCCACATGTTAACCAAGTTGGATAAAGACCTATGACCAAAGTACAAAGGCCAAAGCCAAATATCAGAACTGAAGCTGGGGTCAGTTAGTTGACCATCTCCCTGTTCTTACTCTGCCAATAGCTTGACCAGCCCCTTCACAAACACTGTACCAGCCCCTCCTTATTAGAATCTGTTATCACAGCTTTCTCAAATCAGGACAGATTTAGCCTTTGACTATTGGCTTGTTTATCATACACTTGTCATGAAGTTGTTAGCTCTTTAACTGGTGTGTCTATATTGGAGAGAGATGGAGAGAATCAAGGTTTAACACAGTGTTCATTAATATTTCAGCTATATAGCAACACACGAACAAAATTCTAAGTACTCAAGCCAAAAACTTAGTAATCCAACACATTAAAACATACAGACATTAAAAATTATGCAACAAACTGATTTCTCTCAAATAACTCTCGACACAGTCCTCCCTCACCTGACTAAAAAGATCTTCCAAAGTAGTCGATCGATAAAAGGAATCTTGACTTACACCTTGGGACTGACTTTTTTTAAGTAAATGTTCATGAGTTACATGTAATCATGTATGGCCAATTCTACATCACCTGATCGAAATGTTTCTGGCTGTTCAGATGAGAATAGCGTACAGTTTTCTTGAACTCATGAAGTTTGTTTTATTATTCACAATCACAGCATCTCATAAAGATTGAAACAGCCCTCTCACATAAGTACAGATAGAGGGTCTGAAATCGCTATATGCGATTCCAACAGGATCAACCTCATCTATATTGGAGTCACGGGCTGCACAATGTACAAATACTACAATGTACTTGCACTTTCAGGATATTTCATCCAATGGACTCTGTAAAATACCAATGCATCATGGGAAATTTACAATCCTCATCATCAAGTGTATCAATGCCGACAACGACGGGACATCTGCTGCCAGGGAAGAAAAGAAAGCTCTTTATGATTTTTTTAAAAAATTATTGTCAATATCTGAAGGGCCACTTGGTTGTAGCTACCTCCATTAGCACATCTGTTTGGAAATGGCGAAGGCCGTAAACTGCTGACCTGTGACGTCGGAGTCTGATTACGATCGTTTTTAGCAAGCAATAGTAGCGAATGTTCTAGGCAACATTTCCACTGTAATACCAACAACGACACGAAGCTTAAACATAATGCCTTTGTTGACATCATGATGATGTCGTGATACCCAATACTTGTACAATGTACATCACAATGAGATGTCTGATACAGGGTGAGTGAGTGAGTGAGTGAATAGGGTTTAACGTCGCTTCCAACATTTTTTCAGCTACATCACGACGGGGAAGGGAAGGGAGGCGAGGGGGAGGGGCGGGGGAACCTACTTGTAACAGAACAGATCTAATGTTGCCAATTTATAGTGCTGTCCCACCAAAATATCATGCCATAGGCAGACATGACATCCCACTCAGTCACATTATACTGACACCGAGTAAAACAGTCCTTGTTCTATCCTCTTAATGCTGAGCGTAAGCGAGGAAGCAACAAGTTCCATTTTTCAAGTCTTTGGTATGACCCAGCCTGGGATCGAACCCAGTACCTACCGCTTACGAGGCCGACGCTCTACCAGTAGGCCACCGCAGTGCGGCCAGGATGTCTGATACAACCAATAATAGTTGATATAATACGACGTGATCGTAATCAGACTATGATTATTATTCTCTGTATTATTGTGCTAAAAAATCAAACTCTATATCTTTTTCCGTAGAAAGAATTATTACCTTGTTCTTTGCCCAGCTTCTCTGTAGGTTTTCATGCAAAGTGTGCAGAGGGTATTTGGTAGAACCTTTGAAATAAAGATCTTCCCATTTTGTTTTCTAACATACATTGTAAACAAACAAAAGGGCAACTAAGATATAAAATATTGCATAATGAATGTCCAGATTCAGCCAAGTTTCACAAAGTGAAGATGATTGTATATATGCATGTTGATATATTGATGTCATTTAGACCTATTAACCCTATCTGGCCTGGGCTTTTTGGAACTTGTCCCGGCCTGGGGTGAGGCCATTTCAGCTCCCCTAATTACTTTTCTTACCCCTGGAGCTGGGGAGCTGAAACTTACCACAATATACCTCTGGGTGAAGCTCTACCAGAAAATGTAAAAATATCCAAGATGGCCACTTTGATGACGTCATAATGACGTCCTTTTAAAAAAAAAAAATTTTACAAGTAAATTTTCTGTTATTAAGCTAAAACTTACCTCACTTCCACTCTTTGCATTTCTTGTCTACATGAAATATCACAGTAAGAATTTAAATGACACAGTTATCTCCCCTGCTAGTCACCTGATTGCATAGCTACCCACAATTCTACTTCCTTCTTGTTCCACTGCGATACATGGTCTGGATGTATCATAGCGGGGAGGTTGGGTGGGCATCACTGGAAGTGAGGTAAGTTTTAGCTTAATAACAGAAAATTTACTTGTAAAATTTTTTTGTTATTTGCGCTGAAAACTTGTGAAAACCTCACTTCCACTCTTTGCATAGAATGCCACCGTAAGGTAGGTGGGCAAACTGATACAATCCGTGGTAGTGATAAATGCCATACAAAGTGACTAGATCAAAGTAGAAATCATAGATCTTCTACCCCACAGAGGATCCATGAAATCATACAACAGTAATAACCTGTATGCCTATGGTACACAGGGAACCTCTGTTGCTACTCTGACTTCAAGGCTGAGATGCAAGATACGCCCCCCCCTTTTTTTCGAAAGGGGCCGAGAGAAAAAAAGCACTCACCCGCAAGCAGGGTTACAACTGTACGCCCGGACTTTGTAGCTATAATGCTGGCCTCGGTCCCCCTGACACCCGCTGTGCGGTCACAAGTGGGCCGATGGAATAGAGGTCGTTACATGCCAACGTCATGTCCCGGAGATAGTAGGAGGCAAATGTCGTGTTTGACCTCCAGTAGCAGTGGAGTACGCTAGCCGAATCGTATTTTTGAGCCAACTCGAGATAGTGTTTTTACTTATTTCTTGTTTGGCTTTGGGATCGAAAGGGATAAACAAACGCCTCCTCCCCGCTCTGATCTCCTCTGTACGATTCAGGTAACACGCAAGAGCCCGAACCGGACACATTAACATGTCTGATTCAAGACCGGACGAAAGGAAATCAGATAAGGCTGGAATTGTGAACTCTCGAGATATGGAATCGTAGAGGGCTTGATTCTTGGCCACAAACTCAGGAACCGTTGTGAGAACTACCTTGCTCCAGTTCCTAGAGTGTCTGATGTTCCTTTATCGAGCGCATGCAGCTCTGACACCCTAGCTGCTGAAGCAAGAGCCAACAAAAACGAAGTTTTGTATGATAAATATTTTAGCTCAATAGCTTCTATTGGCTCGAAAGGTGGCTCTCCTAATTGCCGAAGTACTAAGGCTAAGTCCCACTTAGGTAATTTCGGAACAGCCGACTGACCAGTTATCTTGCATGACTTGATTAGTGCAGATAAATTTGGATCAGTCGAGGGATTAATCCCAGTACCCAGTAGAATAGGTTGAGCAATAGCTGCCCTATAACCTTCTACCGTAGCGGGCACCAGGCCCCTATCCCTGAACAGGTACAATAGAAACTCTGCTACTTCAGGGATAGTGGCGCATGATGGATTGATATCCCACTCTCCACACCAAAGATCGAAGATTGCCCACTTTGAGTTGTATACAGCGGAAGAGGACGGTCGAATTGATTGTAGGCATTGTTTGACTAGTGGTGTTACAGGTATCCACGGATTCAACTGCCTTTCGACCCATTGATGATTGAAGTAAATCATTAAGGGACGAAGCTGCAACCGCCCTCTTGGTGTTACGTCCTGTGTTGACGTCAAGAGGCCAATTATCGCAGCAAAGTGTAAAGCCCTGGCCTGAGATAACTTGAGGAACTGAGGTATCTTCGTCGTTATCTTTAGCCATCGATCTTCTGGGGGTTTGGCGAGAGCTCGTAGCGTATCGTATTCCACCCCCAGAAATTTGCGCCTTTGTGAAGGAATCAGCTCTGATTTCTCTTCGTGTGGGATGTATCCCAGAGAAGTCAATATCCTTAAGACAAACTGTGTGTCTAGGATTAACTGCTCCTTGCAGGCATTCCTTAGCAGGGAGTCGTCGATATAAAAGTGGTACTTTATACCTAGACTGTGCAGGAATTGTGCCACTGGTGTAAACACTCGTGTGAACACCCAAGGGGAAGTGGATAGGCCGAACGGAAGCACTTGAATTTGGAAGCGTCGTTTGCCGACCATGAATCTCAAGTACTTCCTGTCCCCCGGATGTATCGGGATATGCAGGTATGCATCCCTTAAATCCAGAGAAGTCAGCCATTCCCCTTGTCCGAGTACTGTCCGGATAGACCGGAAGGACTCCATGCGGAAGTGTGGCGGTGGAGTGAGGTAGTCCTTGTTGAGGCGCTTTAGGTTTATAACCATGCGCATCTCGGACGTGTCTTTCTTGGGGACCAGAAAGACCGGCGAATAGAACCCGGGTGACGTGTCCGAAACCGGAAGCTCTATTACAGCTGCCTTCTCTATCAGCTTGTCCACAGAGGACTGTATCGCTGATAGATGACCCGTTCGTAATGGTATACGAGATGGAAGGGGATGAGCAGTCAAGGGAGGAAGCGTGTCGAACAATAGGCGATAGCCGTATCTGATCGTTCGAATGACCCACGCTTCCGTCCCGATCCTTATCCAGTTCCTCCAAAACAACTGCAGCCTTCCCCCTACCGGAAGGTCTAGTTGCTGGGGAACTGGAAACATTATGTCTCGGTGTTCCCGCCATACCGGAAGCCACCCGGTACGGCCCAAGACATCAGGAATCCTTCTTTGACTGCTTAGATTTCCCCTTGCCCTGCTTCTTATGGCCATAGGTCGATACTCTTGGCTCTAAAGAAGTAGGCGCTTGGTTATGCTGTTGGTCGGAAGCACCCTTATTAGCCTTGGAACTAGGCGGGTTCTTCTTAGCCTTCTTCGCCTTTGGACCCGACCCGGAAGCCATAGGTCTTTTAGACGAAGCACCGGAAGCAACCGACCTGTCATGCTCTATACGATCCATTTCAGGTCGAACTTCGGCAACAGCATCACCAAACAGTAAAGAAGGAGCCGTAGATGTCTCTAGTAGACTCCTCTTTACAGCTTCCGGTGTGTAACTATGCATAAAAGGAATGAAGGCCTTTCTCCTTAAATACACTAGCATAGAAGATAGGTAGGCATTGTGTACCAGTAAATCTTCTACAGCACCGAAAGCAATCTTCTGGTAGTCAAGAACGAGGTTTATACCCTCCTGTAACTGTTCTTGACTGTCCGCGCCCGACAGCGAGAATAAACCATCCTTTATGGCTTTAAGAAACCAGTCAAGGTGATTCGTAATCGCCACTCCTTGTCGAGCAGTTTCCTCAAGTACTGCGGCCTGTTTGTTCGTGCAAGGAACATCCGGATTACTAGGGACTTTAGTATTGCTAGAGCATAAATACTGAAAGTCGCCGTTCACCTCTGCAGACCGGAAGCTAAACGGTGAGTTATGTACGCCATAACTTCGTATGTTTGGCTTCTGTACCGGGAATGGACCAGAAGATCCTGCAGGGCGGAAGCGAGCTTTTGGTCTCAACCTTATAGCACGTTCCTCCTGTGTAGTGGGTTCTGCTAAAGTTCTATGGAACAAGTGGCAAATAGAATGAATAGCAGTTGAGGCCGGAAGCGTGGTAGCCGACCTCGTAACCCGGTTTGACTCTCCTGATTCAGTTTCAATATCCCCCGCATGTGGGACCGGAAGCTGCATATCAGGAATCAAGTCATAGATGCCGGAAATAAGTTCATAATATTTCCTAGCATCCGGATCAGTATTGGTAGGTTCATTCAATTCAGAGCTACCGTACTGGTCCCTATCCACTTCCATAGCTTCCGGGGCTTCCTGCCAGGAGGGAGTATTGGAAGGGATAGTCCTCGACAAATTAGCTTCCGGTTTCCTAGACTGTTCAGTCAAAACCGGAAGCAGTGGCGTACTACTTCGGAATTGACTGGTCATCTCTCTCAATTCCTTCATTTCCTCACGTTGCTGTTCCATACCGCGCAGTATGGCAGCCAAAGTGGGATCAGTCACTTGAGAGTGGACCGGAAGCAAGGCCTGACGAGGTGTGTTCACACTCAAGGACCCTCCAGCTGGACGTGAGCACGGCCACTGTAAAGGTCGGTGAACGGGCATACGAGGCCGTAAACCGGAAGCACGTATAGGAGGACGCATCATACGATAAATTCCCGGTCCCGTACCTCGAACACCACCGGAAGCAGATATCTGACCTAAGCCACGCAAGGGCGAAGGTAGACCAGCAACCGGATGCCGCATAATTTGAACTGGTCTGATT
>JAVTVY010035243.1:0-154655 GCA_036873755.1 Hanleya hanleyi | reverse complement strand
TGAAAGAGCTACTTCTGGACAATATAATACTACAAACTACAAGGCTGTACCTATCGTAGTCCCAGAGATATAGGCTCTACAAGATGTGCTCCGTTTCTGACAAAATTCAAGATGGTGGCCAAACCACGTGACTGAGGACCAAATTTTTTGCATATTTATGATCGCCATATCGCAGTGCATATATGTAGCCACTTTCCCCGTCCAAATCCGTTATTTGAAAAACCGACAATTTTGATTGGTTAATGGCGGCCATCTTGTTTTACGGAACAATTTTTCAAACGCAAATCTGAGAGCCCCAGATCCATTGAGCATGTGTACCAAGTTTCGAGTCAATCGACCAGCGGTTCCAGAGGAGAAGATCTTGAAAGACTTTAGGGAAAATCCAAGATGGCCGCCGAACCATCTGACCAATCAGCTTCTTCTTTTGATATGCACTAGATCTGACATTTCCCAATACTTATGTGAAGTTTCGACTTCATCGGGTAAACAGCGGCCGGGATACAGTTGACACAAAATCCGGCGGAATCACACATTAGCAATAACAATAGGTTTGCACGCCTGTGGCTTGCAACCCTAATAATGTCTTCATTTGAAAATTTGACAATTTTGATTCCTCTATAGCGGCGAAACTATTGAACCTACGTAAAAATGGTAGACACACTTCTGAAAGAGCTGCTTCTGGACAATATAATACTACAAACTATAAGGCTGTACCTATCGTAGTCCCAGAGATATAAGCTCTACAAGATGTGCTCCGTTTCTGACAAAATTCAAGATGGTGGCCAAACCACGTTACTGAGGACCAAAATTTTTGCATATTCATGATCGCCATATCGCAGTGCATATATTTAGCCACTTTCTCCGTCCAAATCCGTTATTTGAAAAACCGACAATTTTGATTGGTTAATGGCGGCCATCTTGTTTTACGGAACAAATTTTCAAATGCAAATCTGAGAGCCCCAGATCCATTGAGCATGTGTACCAAGTGTCGAGTCAATCGACCCAGCGGTTCCAGAGGAGAAGATCTTGAAAGATTTTAGGGAAAATCCAAGATGGCCGCCGAACCATCTGACCAATCAGCTTCTTCTTTTGATATGCACTAGATCTCACATTCCCCAATACTTATGTGAAGTTTCGACTTCATCGGTTAAACAGCGGCCGGGATACAGTTGACACAAAATCCGCCGGAATCACACATTAGCAATAACAATATGTTTGCACGCCTGTGGCTTGCAACCCTAATAATGTATTCATTTGAAAATTTGACAATTTTGATTCCTATATAGCGGCGAAACTATTGAACCTACGTAAAAATAGTACACACACTTCTGAAAGAGCTGCTTCTGGACAATATAATACTACAAACTATAAGGCTGTACCTATCGTAGTCCCAGAGATATAGGCTCTACAAGATGTGCTCCGTTTCTGACAAAATTCAAGATGGTGGCCAAACCACGTGACTGAGGACCAAATTTTTTGCATATTTATGATCGCCATATCGCAGTGCATATATGTAGCCACTTTCCCCGTCCAAATCCGTTATTTGAAAAACCGACAATTTTGATTGGTTAATGGCGGCCATCATGTTTTACGGCACAAATTTTCAAACGCAAATCTGAGAGCCCCAGATCCATTGAGCATGTGTACCAAGTTTCGAGTCAATCGACCAGCGGTTCCAGAGGAGAAGATCTTGAAAGATTTTAGGGAAAATCCAAGATGGCCGCCGAACCATCTGACCAATCAGCTTCTTCTTTTGATATGCACTAGATGTCACATTCCCCAATACTTCATTCGACTTCATCGGGTAAACAGCGGCCGGGATACAGTTGACACAAAATCCGGCGGAATCACACATTAGCAATAACAATAGGTGTGCACGCCTGTGGCTTGCAACCCTAATAATGTCTTCATTTGAAAATTTGACAATTTTGATTCCTCTATAGCGGCGAAACTATTGAACCTACGTAAAAATAGTACACACACTTCTGAAAGAGCTGCTTCTGGACAATATAATACTACAAACTATAAGGCTGTACCTATCGTAGTCCCAGAGATATAAGCTCTACAAGATGTGCTCCGTTTCTGACAAAATTCAAGATGGTGGCCAAACCACGTTACTGAGGACCAAAATTTTTGCATATTCATGATCGCCACATCGCAGTGCATATATTTAGCCACTTTCTCCGTCCAAATCCGTTATTTGAAAAACCGACAATTTTGATTGGTTAATGGCGGCCATCTTGTTTTACGGAACAAATTTTCAAATGCAAATCTGAGAGCCCCAGATCCATTGAGCATGTGTACCAAGTGTCGAGTCAATCGACCCAGCGGTTCCAGAGGAGAAGATCTTGAAAGATTTTAGGGAAAATCCAAGATGGCCGCCGAACCATCTGACCAATCAGCTTCTTCTTTTGATATGCACTAGATCTCACATTCCCCAATACTTCATGTGAAGTTTCGACTTCATCGGGTAAACAGCGGCCGGGATACAGTTGACACAAAATCCGGCGGAATCACACATTAGCAATAACAATAGGTTTGCAAGCCTGTGGCTTGCAACCCTGATAATGTCTTCATTTGAAAATTTGACAATTTTGATTCCTCTATAGCGGCGAAACTATTGAACCTACGTAAACATGGTAAACACACTTCTGAAAGAGCTGCTTCTGGACAATATAATACTACAAACTATAAGGCTGTACCTATCGTAGTCCCAGAGATATAAGCTCTACAAGATGTGCTCCGTTTCTGACAAAATTCAAGATGGTGGCCAAACCACGTGACTGAGGACCAAAATTTTTGCATATTCATGATCGCCATATCGCAGTGCATATATGTAGCCACTTTCCCCGTCCAAATCCGTTATTTGAAAATCCGACAATTTTGATTGGTCAATGGCGGCCATCTTGTTTTACGGAACAAATTTTCAAATGCAAATCTGAGAGCCCCAGATCCATTGAGCATGTGTACCAAGTGTCGAGTCAATCGACCCAGCGGTTCCAGAGGAGAAGATCTTGAAAGATTTTAGGGAAAATCCAAGATGGCCGCCGAACCATCTGACCAATCAGCTTCTTCTTTTGATATGCACTAGATCTCACATTCCCCAATACTTATGTGAAGTTTCGACTTCATCGGTTAAACAGCGGCCGGGATACAGTTGACACAAAATCCGGCGGAATCACACATTAGCAATAACAATAGGTTTGCACGCCTGTGGCTTGCAACCCTAATAATGTCTTCATTTGAAAATTTGACAATTTTGATTCCTCTATAGCGGCGAGACTATTGAACCTACGTAAAAAGGGTACACACACTTCTGAAAGAGCTGCTTCTGGACAATATAATACTACAAACTATAAGGCTGTACCTATCGTGGTCCCAGAGATATAGGCTCTACAAGATGTGCTCCGTTTCTGACAAAATTCAAGATGGTGGCCAAACCACGTGACTGAGGACCAAATTTTTTGCATATTTATGATCGCCATATCGCAGTGCATATATGTAGCCACTTTCCCCGTCCAAATCCGTTATTTGAAAAACCGACAATTTTGATTGGTTAATGGTGGCCATCTTGTTTTACGGAACAAATTTTCAAACGCAAATCTGAGAGCCCCAGATCCATTGAGCATGTGTACCAAGTTTCGAGTCAATCGACCAGCGGTTCCAGAGGAGAAGATCTTGAAAGACTTTAGGGAAAATCCAAGATGGCCGCCGAACCATCTGACCAATTAGCTTCTTCTTTTGATATGCACTAAATCTCACATTCCCCAATACTTCATGTGAAGTTTCGACTTCATCGGGTAAACAGCGGCCGGGATACAGTTGACACAAAATCCGGCGGAATCACACATTAGCAATAACAATAGGTGTGCACGCCTGTGGCTTGCAACCCTAATAATGTCTTCATTTGAAAATTTGACAATTTTGATTCCTCTATAGCGGCGAAACTATTGAACCTACGTAAAAATAGTACACACACTTCTGAAAGAGCTGCTTCTGGACAATATAATACTACAAACTATAAGGCTGTACCTATCGTAGTTCCAGAGATATAAGCTCTACAAGATGTGCTCCGTTTCTGACAAAATTCAAGATGGTGGCCAAACCACGTTACTGAGGACCAAAATTTTTGCATATTCATGATCGCCATATCGCAGTGCATATATTTAGCCACTTTCTCCGTCCAAATCCGTTATTTGAAAAACCGACAATTTTGATTGGTTAATGGCGGCCATCTTGTTTTACGGAACAAATTTTCAAATGCAAATCTGAGAGCCCCAGATCCATTGAGCATGTGTACCAAGTGTCGAGTCAATCGACCCAGCGGTTCCAGAGGAGAAGATCTTGAAAGATTTTAGGGAAAATCCAAGATGGCCGCCGAACCATCTGACCAATCAGCTTCTTCTTTTGATATGCACTAGATCTCACATTCCCCAATACTTCATGTGAAGTTTCGACTTCATCGGGTAAACAGCGGCCGGGATAAAGTTGACACAAAATCCGGCGGAATCACACATTAGCAATAACAATAGGTTTGCAAGCCTGTGGCTTGCAACCCTGATAATGTCTTCATTTGAAAATTTGACAATTTTGATTCCTCTATAGCGGCGAAACTATTGAACCTACGTAAACATGGAAAACACACTTCTGAAAGAGCTGCTTCTGGACAATATAATACTACAAACTATAAGGCTGTACCTATCGTAGTCCCAGAGATATAAACTCTACAAGATGTGCTCCGTTTCTGACAAAATTCAAGATGGTGGCCAAACCACGTTACTGAGGACCAAAATTTTTGCATATTCATGATCGCCATATCGCAGTGCATATATTTAGCCGCTTTCTCCGTCCAAATCCGTTATTTGAAAAACCGACAATTTTGATTGGTTAATGGCGGCCATCTTGTTTTACGGAACAAATTTTCAAATGCAAATCTGAGAGCCCCAGATCCATTGAGCATGTGTACCAAGTTTGAGTCAATCGACCCAGCGGTTCCAGAGGAGAAGATCTTGAAAGATTTTAGGGAAAATCCAAGATGGCCGCAGAACCATCTGACCAATCAGCTTCTTCTTTTGATATGCACTAGATCTCACATTCCCCAATACTTATGTGAAGTTTCGACTTCATCGGTTAAACAGCGGCCGGGATACAGTTGACACAAAATCCGCCGGAATCACACATTAGCAATAACAATATGTTTGCACGCCTGTGGCTTGCAACCCTAATAATGTCTTCATTTGAAAATTTGACAATTTTGATTCCTCTATAGCGGCGAAACTATTGAACCTACGTAAAAATGGTACACACACTTCTGAAAGAGCTGCTTCTGGACAATATAATACTACAAACTATAAGGCTGTACCTATCGTAGTCCCAGAGATATAGGCTCTACAAGATGTGCTCCGTTTCTGACAAAATTCAAGATGGTGGCCAAACCACGTGACTGAGGACCAAATTTTTTGCATATTTATGATCGCCATATCGCAGTGCATATATGTAGCCACTTTCTCCGTCCAAATCCGTTATTTGAAAAACCGACAATTTTGATTGGTTAATGGCGGCCATCTTGTTTTACGGAACAAATTTTTAAACGCAAATCTGAGAGCCCCAGATCCATTGAGCATGTGTACCAAGTTTCGAGTCAATCGACCAGCGGTTCCAGAGGAGAAGATCTTGAAAAATTTTAGGGAAAATCCAAGATGGCCGCCGAACCATCTGACCAATCAGCTTCTTCTTTTGATATGCACTAGATCTCACATTCCCCAATACTTCATGTGAAGTTTCGACTTCATCGGGTAAACAGCGGCCGGGATACAGTTGACACAAAATCCGGCGGAATCACACATTAGCAATAACAATAGGTTTGCACGCCTGTGCCTTGCAACCCTAATAATGTCTTCATTTGAAAATTTGACAATTTTGATTCCTCTATAGGTGCGAAACTATTGAACCTACGTAAAAAGGGTAAACACATTTCTGAAAGAGCTGCTTCTGGACAATATAATACTACAAACTATAAGGCTGTACCTATCGTAGTCCCAGAGATATAGGCTCTACAAGATGTGCTCCGTTTCTGACAAAATTCAAGATGGTGGCCAAACCACGTGACTGAGGATCAAAATTTTTGCATATTCATGATCGCCATATCGCAGTGCATATATGTAGCCACTTTCCCCGTCCAAATCCGTTATTTAAAAAGCCGACAATTTTGATTGGTTAATGGCGGCCATCTTGTTTTACGGAACAAATTTTCAAATGCAAATCTGAGAGCCCCAGATCCATTGAGCATGTGTACCAAGTTTCGAGTCAATCGACCCAGCGGTTCCAGAGGAGAAGATCTTGAAAGATTTTAGAGAAAATCCAAGATGGCCGCCGAACCATCTGACCAATCAGCTTCTTCTTTTGATATGCACTAGATCTCACATTCCCCAATACTTATGTGAAGTTTCGACTTAATCGGTTAAACAGCGGCCGGAATACAGTTGACACAAAATCCGGCGGAATCACACATTAGCAATAACAATAGGTTTGCACGGCTGTGGCTTGCAACCCTAATAATGTCTTCATTTGAAAATTTGACAATTTTGATTCCTCTATAGCGGCGAAACTATTGAACCTACGTAAAAATGGTACACACACTTCTGAAAGAGCTGCTTCTGGACAATATAATACTACAAACTATAAGGCTGTACCTATCGTAGTCCCAGAGATATAAGCTCTACAAGATGTGCTCCGTTTCTGACAAAATTCAAGATGGTGGCCAAACCACGTTACTGAGGACCAAAATTTTTGCATATTCATGATCGCCATATCGCAGTGCATATATTTAGCCACTTTCTCCGTCCAAATCCGTTATTTGAAAAACCGACAATTTTGATTGGTTAATGGCGGCCATCTTGTTTTACGGAACAAATTTTCAAATGCAAATCTGAGAGCCCCAGATCCATTGAGCATGTGTACCAAGTCTCGAGTCAATCGACCCAGCGGTTCCAGAGGAGAAGATCGTGAAAGATTTTAGGGAAAATCCAAGATGGCCGCCGAACCATCTGACCAATCAGCTTCTTCTTTTGATATGCACTAGATCTCACATTCCCCAATACTTTTGTGAAGTTTCGACTTCATCGGTTAAACAGCGGCCGGGATACAGTTGACACAAAATCCGGCGGAATCACACATTAGCAATAACAATAGGTTTGCACGCCTGTGGCTTGCAACCCTAATAATGTCTTCATTTGAAAATTTGACAATTTTGATTCCTCTATAGCAGCGAAACTATTGAACCTACGTAAAAAGGGCGGACACACTTCTGAAAGAGCTGCTTCTGGACAATATAATACTACAAACTATAAGGCTGTACCTATCGTAGCCCCAGAGATATAGGCTCTACAAGATGTGCTCCGTTTCTGACAAAATTCAAGATGGTGGCCAAACCACGTGACTGAGGACCAAAAGTTGTGCATATTCATGATCGCCATATCGCAGTGCATATATGTAGCCACATTCCCCGTCCAAATCCTTTATTTGAAAAACCGACAATTTTGATTGGTTAATGGCGGCCATCTTGTTTTACGGAACAAATTTTCAAATGCAAATCTGAGAGCCCCAGATCCATTGAGCATGTGTACCAAGTTTCGAGTCAATCGACCCAGCGGTTCTAGAGGAGAAGATCTTGAAAGGTTTTAGGGAAAATGCAAGATGGCCGCCGAACCATCTGACCAATCAGCTTCTTCTTTTGATATGCACTAGATCTCACATTCCCCAATACTTATGTAAAGTTTCGACTTCATCGGTTAAACAGCAGCCGGGTTACAGTTGACACAATATCCGGCGGATCACACATTAGCAATAACAATAGGTTTGCACGCCTGTGGCTTGCAACCCTAATAATGTCTTCATTTGAAAATTTGACAATTTTGATTCGTCTATAGCGGCGAAACTATTGAACCTACGTAAAAAGGGTAGACACACTTCTGAAAGAACTGCTTCTGGACAATATAATACTACAAACTATAAGGCTGTACCTATCGTAGTCCCAGAGATATAGGCTCTACAAGATGTGCTCCGTTTCTGACAAAATTCAAGATGGTGGCCAAACCACGTTACTGAGGACCAAAATTTTTGCATATTCATGATCGCCATATTGCAGTGCATATATGTAGCCACTTTCCCCGTCCAAATCCGTTATTTGAAAAACCGACAATTTTGATTGGTTAATGGCGGCCATCTTGTTTTACGGAACAAATTTTCAAATGCAAATCTGAGAGCCCCAGATCCATTGACCATGTGTACCAAGTTTCGAATCAATCGACCCAGCGGTTCTAGAGGAGAAGATCTTGAAAGGTTTTAGGGAAAATGCAAGATGGCCGCCGAACCATCTGACCAATCAGCTTCTTCTTTTGATATGCACTAGATCTCACATTCCCCAATACTTATGTGAAGTTTCGACTTCATCGGTTAAACAGCAGCCGGGATACAGTTGACACAAAATCCGGCGGAATCACACGTTAGCAATAACAATAGGTTTACACGCCTGTGGCTTGCAACCCTAATAATGTCTTCATTTGAAAATTTGACAATTTTGATTCCTCTATAGCGGCGAAACTATTGAACCTACGTTAAAAGGGTAGAACACTTCTGAAAGAGCTGCTTCTGGACAATATAATACTACAAACTATAAGGCTGTACCTATCGTAGTCCCAGAGATATAGGCTCTACAAGATGTGCTCCGTTTCTGACAAAATTCAAGATGGTGGCCAAACCACGTGACTGAGGACCAATTTTTTTGCATATTTATGATCGCCATATCGCAGTGCATATATGTAGCCACTTTCCCCGTCCAAATCCGTTATTTGAAAAACCGACAATTTTGATTGGTTAATGGCGGCCGTCTTGTTTTACGGAACAAATTTTCAAACGCAAATCTGAGAGCCCCAGATCCATTGAGCATGTGTGCCAAGTTTCGAGTCAATCGACCAGCGGTTCCAGACGAGAAGATCTTGAAAGATTTTAGGGAAAATGCAAGATGGCCGCCGAACCATCTGACCAATCAGCTTCTTCTTTTGATATGCACTAGATCTCACATTCCCCAATACTTATGTGAAGTTTCGACTTCATCGGTTAAACAGCGACCGCGATGCAGTTGACACAAAATCCGGCGGAATCACACATTAGCAATAACAATAGGTTTGCACGCCTGTGGCTTGCAACCCTAATAATGTCTTCATTTGAAAATTTGACAATTTTGATTCCTCTATAGCGGCGAAACTATTGAACCTACGTAGAAAGGGTAAACACACTTCTGAAAGAGCTGCTTCTGGACAATATAATACTACAAACTATAAGGCTGTACCTATCGTAGTCCCAGAGATATAGGCTCTACAAGATGTGCTCCGTTTCTGACAAAATTCAAGATGGTGGCCAAACCACGTGACTGAGGACCAAAAGTTTTGCATATTCATGATCGCCATATCGCAGTGCATATATGTAGCCACTTTCCCCGTCCAAATCCGTTATTTGAAAAACCGACAATTTTGATTGGTTAATGGCGGCCATCTTGTTTTACGGAACAAATTTTCAAATGCAAATCTGAGAGCCCCAGATCCATTGAGCATGTGTACCAAGTTTCGAGTCAATCGACCCAGCGGTTCTAGAGGAGAAGATCTTGAAAGGTTTTAGGGAAAATGCAAGATGGCCGCCGAACCATCTGACCAATCAGCTTCTTCTTTTGATATGCACTAGATCTCACATTCCCCAATACTTATGTGAAGTTTCGACTTCATCGGTTAAACAGCGGCCGGGATACAGTTGACACAAAATCCGGCGGAATCACACATTAGCAATAACAATAGGTTTGCACGCCTGTGGCTTGCAACCCTAATAATGTCTTCATTTGAAAATTTGACAATTTTGATTCCTCTATAGCGGCGAAACTATTGAACCTACGTAAAAAGGGTAGACACACTTCTGAAAGAGCTGCTTCTGGACAATATAATACTACAAACTATAAGGCTGTACCTATCGTAGTCCCAGAGATATAGGCTCTACAAGATGTGCTCCGTTTCTGACAAAATTCAAGATGGTGGCCAAACCACGTGACTGAGGACCAAAATTTTTGCATATTCATGATCGCCATATCGCAGTGCATATATGTAGCCACTTTCCCCGTCCAAATCCGTTATTTGAAAAACCGACAATTTTGATTGGTAATGGCGGCCATCTTGTTTTACGGAACAAATTTTCAAATGCAAATCTGAGAGCCCCAGATCCATTGAGCATGTGTACCAAGTTACGAGTCAATCGACCCAGCGGTTCCAGAGGAGAAGATCTTGAAAGGTTTTAGGGAAAATCCAAGATGGCCGCCGAACCATCTGACCAATCAGCTTCTTCTTTTGATATGCACTAGATCTCACATTCCCCAATACTTATGTGAAGTTTCGACTTCATCGGTTAAACAGCGGCCGGGATACAGTTGACACAAAATCCGGCGGAATCACACATTAGCAATAACAATAGGTTTGCACGCCTGTGGCTTGCAACCCTAATAATGTCTTCATTTGAAAATTTGACAATTTTGATTCCTCTATAGCGGCGAAACTATTGAACCTACGTAAAAAGGGCGGACACACTTCTGAAAGAGCTGCTTCTGGACAATATAATACTACAAACTATAAGGCTGTACCTATCGTAGTCCCAGAGATATAGGCTCTACAAGATGTGCTCCGTTTCTGACAAAATTCAAGATGGTGGCCAAACCACGTGACTGAGGACCAAAATTTTTGCATATTCATGATCGCCATATCGCAGTGCATATATGTAGCCACTTTCCCCGTCCAAATCCGTTATTTGAAAAACCGACAATTTTGATTGGTCAATGGCGGCCATCTTGTTTTACGGAACAAATTTTCAAATGCAAATCTGAGAGCCCCAGATCCATTGAGCATGTGTACCAAGTTACGAGTCAATCGACCCAGCGGTTCCAGAGGAGAAGATCTTGAAAGGTTTTAGGGAAAATCCAAGATGGCCGCCGAACCATCTGACCAATCAGCTTCTTCTTTTGATATGCACTATATCTCACATTCCCCAATACTTATGTGAAGTTTCGACTTCATCGGTTAAACAGCGGCCGGGATACAGTTGACACAAAATCCGGCGGAATCACACATTAGCAATAACAATAGGTTTGCACGCCTGTGGCTTGCAACCCTAATAATGTCTTCATTTGAAAATTTGACAATTTTGATTCCTCTATCGCGGCGAAACTATTGAACCTACGTAAAAAGGGCGGACACACTTCTGAAAGAGCTGCTTCTGGATAATATAATACTACAAACTATAAGGCTGTACCTATCGTAGTCCCAGAGATATAGGCTCTACAAGATGTGCTCCGTTTCTGACAAAATTCAAGATAGTGGCCAAACCACGTGACTGAGGACCACAATTTTTGCATATTCATGATCGCCATATCGCAGTGCATATATGTAGCCACTTTCTCCGTCCAAATCCGTTATTTGAAAAACCGACAATTTTGATTGGTCAATGGCGGCCATCTTGTTTTACGGAACAAATTTTCAAATGCAAATCTGAGAGCCCCAGATCCATTGAGCATGTGTACCAAGTTACGAGTCAATCGACCCAGCGGTTCCAGAGGAGAAGATCTTGAAAGGTTTTAGGGAAAATCCAAGATGGCCGCCGAACCATCTGACCAATCAGCTTCTTCTTTTGATATGCACTATATCTCACATTCCCCAATACTTATGTGAAGTTTCGACTTCATCGGTTAAACAGCGGCCGGGATACAGTTGACACAAAATCCGGCGGAATCACACATTAGCAATAACAATAGGTTTGCACGCCTGTGGCTTGCAACCCTAGTAATGTCTTCATTTGAAAATTTGACAATTTTGATTCCTCTATAGCGGCGAAACTATTGAACCTACGTAAAAAGGGCGGACACACTTCTGAAAGAGCTGCTTCTGGACAATATAATACTAAAAACTATAAGGCTGTACCTATCGTAGTCCCAGAGATATAGGCTCTACAAGATGTGCTCCGTTTCTGACAAAATTCAAGATGGTGGCCAAACCACGTGACTGAGGACCAAAATTTTTGCATATTCATGATCGCCATATCGCAGTGCATATATGTAGCCACTTTCCCCGTCCAAATCCGTTATTTGCAAAACCGACAATTTTGATTGGTCAATGGCGGCCATCTTGTTTTACGGAACAAATTCTCAAATACAAATCTGAGAGCCCCAGATCCATTGAGCATGTGTACCAAGTTACGAGTCAATCGACCCAGCGGTTCCAGAGGAGAAGATCTTGAAAGGTTTTAGGGAAAATCCAAGATGGCCGCCGAACCATCTGACCAATCAGCTTCTTCTTTTGATATGCACTATATATCACATTCCCCAATACTTATGTGAAGTTTCGACTTCATCGGTTAAACAACGGCCGGGATACAGTTAACACAAAATCCGGCGGAATCACACATTAACAATAACAATAGGTTTGCACGCCTGTGGCTTGCAACCCTAATAATGTCTTCATTTGAAAATTTGACAATTTTGATTCCTCTATAGCGGCGAAACTATTGAACCTACGTAAAAAGGGCGGACACACTTCTGAAAGAGCTGCTTCTGGATAATATAATACTACAAACTATAAGGCTGTACCTATCGTAGTCCCAGAGATATAGGGAAAATCCAAGATGGCCGCCGAACCATCTGACCAATCAGCTTCTTCTTTTGATATGCACTATATCTCACATTCCCCAATACTTATGTGAAGTTTCGACTTCATCGGTTAAACAGCGGACGGGATACAGTTGACACAAAATCCGGCGGAATCACACATTAGCAATAACAATAGGTTTGCACGCCTGTGGCTTGCAACCCTAATTATAGAGCTGCTTTGCAGAGAGCAGAATGAACCCTCCCATATCACCGCGCTACTGATGAGAGACGGTAAGGGGAATATTATCGTGAAATTTATCATGTGCAGGAATCGAAAGGAAACTTCATCTATTTATCAAATGTGAGCACAATCATAACATACGAGATAACATATGAAGTACTATGAATATACTGTTGGGCCACAATGATTGAATACCAAAATGACTGCAACGTTGACATAATTTTTTTAATTCTAACCATAAAATGGTATATAGACAAGACGACGCTATATTAAATTCGACTTACATTTATCAACAGAAAATCTATCTATCTATCTATCTATCAACGATTGTTGACTAGATTATAGTAGAGAATCACTCCCAACAAGTAAATACAATTAACCACAGCTATAGTTAGAAATTAATCGGAAACCATATCTCTTGTATAACACTAAGTACCCGTAACGATATGACCCGAAAGGAATCCATGATCGGATAAGAAATACATGCTATAGGGGTCTGACCTGAACCCATAGCCAGATGGGCCTGTCAGGAAATTTTAATTTTCTTTTATAGGCCTATATTTCTTTCTTTCTTTATTTCAATAAAAGAAAACAACTGGCACTGGAAGAGTCATGATTACCCTCCCAAATATCAGTAATCATGGTAATACCCTTGTCAGACATTCCTGCACAAAACATTTAACTGCCAGCCAGTCAAATTGTATGACAGATAAAAACATGAAGATCCTCGACTCCGGGTTGTCCACTGTCCATGCGAAGGTTAGGATTTAGCATCGCTTTCTCAAGATTAATCTTTGAAATAAAGTTGACAAAAAGAAGTCAAATTCATCTTGAGCAATTATGACAAGTTAGTATGAGCTGTAGAGTACATAATACTTGAATTCATACATACCAGTATCTGTATGTGATGGAGCCCACTGGTAAATGACCTGAAATTGATAGTAATGATAGTTAGTACTGAAATTCACAAGCCTGGGGATGATAGAATGATGTTGAATTTCCCTTCTGAAATAGACAATGCTAATGGAGAATTCTTAAAGATAAAGGTGTTTTACAACATCCATATTTACACCTACCCATGGAAATCACTGATACTGCAAACCGACTGGTGGCCTGTGAAGTAACACACACAAAACTTAGAAACAACCTAATACAATATAATAACGTGGGATAGAGTATATTAGAGTGACCAGTGATTCTGCTGAATTAAGCTGCAGGTGATATGTACAGACATGTCGCTGAAGCCCCTTAACCCTCTTCCACAC
Organism: Hanleya hanleyi; assembly: GCA_036873755.1. Lineage (NCBI taxonomy): Eukaryota > Metazoa > Mollusca > Polyplacophora > Lepidopleurida > Hanleyidae > Hanleya > Hanleya hanleyi. The sequence continues at coordinate 140,476 of JAVTVY010035243.1, read as the reverse complement.
TGCATTCCAGAGAGAACAGTCTTTGGGATCACCTACATTAATAATAGAATTACAACACATATAAGGGAAGTGGGAAGAGGTCCCCACATACTGACAGAGCCACATGACTTCACAGTATAGTCTTCCGGTTAACCTATTCTGAAGCACATACCAACAATCTAACAATTCGTGATATGTGTTGTATCTCAGGTACGCTTTTATTGTTCATGATGATATGACCACACGGCCCTTAGCACCGGCATAAGCGGTATTAGATACAAATTTAGAGAGCTATGATGGAAATGCTCTGACAACTCGTATGTTGGTAATTGGTAAGCTGTTTAACTGTGACAACTCGTACACTTGAGATTGGTGAGCTGTATCGTCGTCAGATGAAAATGACACATTTAACACAAAAGACTAGTCTGTAAGACCCGATGTCGACCCAGCATCAACTTCCCACAAATGCCAACATATATCAAAGACCAAAAGGTCTGTACAGGGGGCGGGCCTCGGGGACGAAACGTCCACCAGCAGAATATCGCCATATACAGGTAAAAATTACAACACATACAAGGGAAGTGGGAAGAGGTGCCGACATACTGATAGAGCCACATGACTTCACAGTATAGTCTTCCGGTTAACCTATTCTGAAGCACATACCAAGAATCTAAGAATTCGTGATATGTGTTGTATCTCGGGTACGCTTTTATTGTACCTGTTCATCTGGCAACTTGGATGATATGACCACACGGTCCCTAGCACCGGCATAAGCGGTATTAGATACAAATCTAGAGAGCTATGATGGAAATGCTCTGACAACTCGTATGTTGGTAATTGGTTAGCTGTTTCACTGTGACAACTCGTACACTGGGGATTGGTGAGCTGTATCGTCGTCAGATAAAAATGATACATTTAACACAAAAGACTAGTCTGTAAGACCCGATGTCGACCCAGCATCAACTTCCCACAAATGCCAACATTAACGTCAAAACCTCCATAACCATTATCATGATTATTTTTTTTTCATTGAACTAATATGTGCCTTCTCCCTAGGGCTTAGATTCCACCTGTTTGTTTTTCGTGGTATTTGGTCATCACGAGATGGCACTATAGACTTGAAGTCAGGTGAACATGTTTAACACGATATCTTCTAAACAACTTGTTTGATTTCCATGAAATTTGGGTATAATGATCTTGCCGGATAGGCAAAGGACTGACAAGATTTTAGTGGTGTTGACGAAATCATGGATGCGCGTTTTTGCATCTCAAAATAAGATTTTTGTCACAAAAATGGAAATTTACTTCTTGAATCAGGGAAAAGTAATTATAATTTGCCTAACACGAATATAACATTCCCAATGCTATAATTCACGTCCCTTGTAAGCCAAATGTGCATTTTTTTTAAATACGTGAAGTTCTCAGGACTTCAGTCCAATATCTACATTTCCAGGCCAGATCTGGGGATTTTGCTTCATCGTGCAGTTTCGTCATATTTGTTCATCAGTGGGTAGCACTACAGACAGTGAACTAATACAGCACAATTTATTGGCTCTTCATGAAGTTTATTATTGTGATCTTGTTAGACAAAGAATTTCAAAGAATTGATCTCCCATATGGGTTTTCGCGACCCATCAACATTTATTTATTTATATTTCATTATGCATTCCTTTTTACAATTCATAATTTTGTTAACATTATGGTTTATAAATGGAATGAAAGGACATTGGTGCTGCTAGCACTGGCATATATGTGGCAGTGGGGTTATTTACAGCTAAATATATCTAAATCTAGGTTAAATCAGACCCTGCTTACACACAAAAATGTTAAAATGCGATCAGAGAAAATAATCTGCCATCAGAATGGTGTGATACTGTATGAAGAATTGCAAGGATTTAAGAGTGCTTGAAATCATGACATTTTGGTTAAATTGACATACTGTAACACTGATATTCTCCTTTACATTGCAGGCCTACACAGTGTATGCCTGTATGTTGTCCATTCAGGTGATAAAATCTGAAGTGGTTGACTTATTGCATAATGCACTTAACATAAGGCATGTACGGGGACTAGTCCTTGTGTCAAAAAAGTAAACATAATCAGTGCTACTTCTCTCTCCAATACTGATAATAATAATTTGATCCTGTTCAGTGGTATGGCTATCCCAATTACATTTCTCCAGTGGCTGTGAAAGAATTCTATCCAAATTGAGTAAAATCACAAATTATCACTTGGTTAATGCTCATTTGTTTTTACATACATACGTGCACCATTGCACTTTGACAGCATAGTTACAACTGTCAACTATTTTTTAGACTGAAAAAGTAGAAAAATCTTTTGAAGTGGAACTTCTACATTCCTGCTATAAAGCCCGTCCAACCTGGGAAATTTTTATATATAATTTAAGTAAAATGGTTTGTTCTGGTGGATTTTGACAGAATATTTAGACTTTGAAGATAATATGTAATGATGCCTCAAATGGAACTGAATTGTCCATGTCATGTGTCTGTCTGGCTATCTGTCTGTTCATCTTTCTGGTCATACCACATATGCAGCTTGTGATGAATCAGAAGCCTTATAAAAATGACTGACCTTCACTTGATTTATCAAGGTTAAATGTAGCGTTAGCAATAATTTCTATAGAAGTGACGATAGGCTCTCCAAATTCATTATACATGTGCAAATGGTGATCGACTAGAAGCCTATCCCATTTGACTACACCTATCTTTTCAAGGTTATATACTTTATATTATGATATAACATGAAATAAAGCACTTCAAATCTGACAGTCTCATCATCATCGTTGTGGTTGTTCGCATGTGTTGCAATAGCCTCATGCTTCAACAGTAACTTAAACCATGTCATATCAGCTGGGCTGGTGAAACATCCACCATTTCCAAGCCCTGACCTACCACGTCACTGTCGGTATATGGGTACCATGGTAGAATGATAGATCACACAGCCAGTGAAAGTTCCCGATTTATGCTGAATGTCGTTGTTGCTTAAGTACTTTTAGCAGCATTGCTTCAATGCATTTTGCTCAGAAGCAACAGGATCTTGAGAATATGATGCCTAGCACTGTAATTTCACTTGCTTTTCCTCAGTGTATTATAGGGTGGATGGATGTTATCTGGTTCCATGCTGCTTCAAAAATTTCTTCTTTGAAGTAGCAGGAATGCAACTTGGCTAGGTTGTGCTTAGTTGGTTCGTCGCGATATAGCTGAAATATTGTTGAAAGCGACGTTAAATTCTATTCACCCACTCACTATTAGCAGTATTTTACAACAACAACAGTTCGCTGACTTCCAGTTGTTTGTCATTTTTATTTGCCGGCAATGTTTCAGATAGAATACAACAGCCTATTTCATACAATCAGAAATGAGAAAAAGGGTGAAATCTTAATGTTCCAACTTTCGTAGTGAAAAAAAGGGGCAATTTGAAAATCCCCTTTTATTCTGATGTTCAATTTTGTAATGTCGGAGGGCCCGTGAAACACAAAATAAAGTTGGTGTTGCCTAACTCTGGGTTTCGCCCATTGCTAAAGACATCCTTTCTCAGAAGCACTAGGGATGATTCCCGATCGCTCATCCTCCATGGGTACAAAATGTATATGCCCCACCCTCTGTTTCATCCTTAAAAAAATGCCACACCTAATAGAGGGTGTGCCCATTTTAGGAAGATCTAAACCCTGTGAGTACCAATTTATGTGTTACACATGTATTCGGGGAAATGCTCCTCTCCCGTGTTTCACATGAGCTTTCATTGGTTGTGACATTAGTGATCGATATGTTAACCGTTATGACAATGAATGAATGCAAAAGCAACGAATAATGAGACACATTTTTTTGTCGCAGTTGTGTCGCACGTTTGACTGGCATGTCTCCTGAAAAATTTCCGGAGAGTCTTCAGCTAATGTCACAAGCCGACTGTTAAGACACAATTGTTCCAATCGCGACAATTGTGCCAGTAGTTGATGCTACAACCCACAACCAGCATAGATGTACTTATTGCGGGGAAACGGCTGTGTCTTTATTTTATGCTTGTGGCTCGATGCAAAAATTTGTCCAAACTAGCGTTTGGTCAAATCATTTTTGTCTCTTTTGAACACTACTTTGAAGCTTTTTAGGTCTGAACAATATCTAAGTTAACGGTACATTGAGAGATTGATACCTATCAATCATACAAACGATAGTCCAGTTTTTTCATGAAAATTAAACATCTCGCTTCGATTCTATCACAACATTTTGCCATTTCGTGTTTATGACTCACTCTGTCCTTTACAGATTCTGTCAAGAACAAAACGAACAAGATCTGGTTGGTGGGTGGACACAAATTCAACGATATATGGCGCTGGAAAATCTGGAGCTACGTTTACTGAGAGCAGCTTCAGGTGGGGGAAGGGACATCTCAGCTCATCTCCGAATCGCTGTCTGAGATTTCTGAGAAACCGGGATTTCAACATGGGGACTCTATACTGCATCACGTACGATCGGCAGTTCATTTGTGAAATATAAACACCGAATAGTCAGTTTCTGGAATATGGATTTAAATTGATACACTCTTTCATGTAATAGCTTAGTTTGTTCTTTGTTGTTGTTATTAACGAAGTTCATTTAATAGGCAACACGCGTGTATGAAATATTTAGCTATAAAATATAGTATCAAAACACAAACCCAGTCTAAAAGCATGAAAAACAGAGAGAAATTGCCGTTCTTTATAAAGTTCAAGCAGTTATTTGCGTTCCGCGGAGGCTAATATCTTGATTTGTTGCATTAACGAGGAATGGAAATTTTGCTGTAGATTAGAAACAAAAATGACCCATAATAAAAAATCCTATCTCTCCCGTTACATGAACAATCGGATCCCGATTCGAAATATCTCCACGAACCTCGAGTCAATTGATATGTCCTGGATGCACTAGCAAACTCACGGAAATTCAAAGAAATTCCCTCGGAAGTTACCGGTACCACTGAAAATAATGACAACATGGATAAGCGATAATCGACAACAATGATAAGCGTTTTCACTTTAGTGGAGATGAGTTAGCGAAATAATCGTTATACGCTTGACAAAAGCAACCGAAAGTAAACCGGAAATGAAATTTTCCAGGAGTCTCTTCTCCAAAATGGCTTCGTGTCATACAGTGTCTATTATGGAATGAGCTCAGAAAAATGTATCGTTATCTTGAGATTTCAGAGCCATCAGAAAAGAAAAAAACACTTTCTCCTTTAATATTGTTTGGACCCGGAACATCCTGCTGTTAGCGAGGATTTGGAGTTAGAAAATGAAGCTTCCAGCATGTTTGAATGAGCTCCGAAAAATCCATCCTCTTGCGATTTTAGAGTCATCGGTTGATAATAATGCAATCTTGCACGCTATGCTCGTATCTTGCTATCAGCATGCGATATGTATCGCCAAATTTCAGAAACTTTGAGTGGAGGCGTTTTGTCAAAACGTATCCTGGCAACGGACTACAATTGCACTGATTAAATCAAGCTTAGCAATTAAAATACAGACATAGTACCTGTATACAGTAGGCCTACATAAGTTGTCTGAATTTCTGTAGCTTCCCCTACTACAGAATACTTCTCATAGTTAATAGTCACGATACCTATACCTTCAGACAGTTTACTTTACAAAACACGATGCAATAACTTGGCAAACTGCATGAATATATCTATATCCATCTCTACTATAGATATATTTGAGAAAAATTGAGAATTACCAATCTTCTGCATGAGCCAGACATACCTTGTCAGTCAGACATACCTTTTCAATGAATGTTTGACTGTTGGTTTAGATTAGCCAGTTTCCTTGTGCCAAATGAGTTATCAGGCTTTCAGAATGGTCTCGCATACCCGGTTTATAGTCACACAATGAACATTGCTAATGTGAACAAATCTAGTGTGGATAACTTATTACTCAGCTAAATTATTTGTCTCTGGGTGAAAACTGCCAGTAAAAATTGCCAACTAAATATGCTACTGAATTCAACTGGCAGAGATCACATATACTGTGGTCACTTGTGGTACTCGGACAGTCGATTGATTTTGTTTTGGTTCTCATCTGACTTGAACTGAATCCAATTTATTAATTTCAAACAGTCACACAGCTGTCTTGGGATAATACCTCCAGATTTCCCGAGTTGTTTATAAACCTACTCCAATCCACCGGCATGGCGTTCCAAATAAAACGCAAGGCGATGTGTATCTCATGTAGGAGATGTGCTTACTATACTCTTCATGTGAAATCAAAGCCGACAGAGCTCCATAATCCGTTAAGGGGAGAAAACTCACTTTACGCGATCACAGAGTTGTTCCCCTTGTTTCAAATTGGTCAGCCAGAATAAATTTATTCTATTAAATAAAGAATATGAAGTGTTCTGCAGATGCAACAATTAATCCTGATACATGTATATATGGTACTCGCTGTCATGTATAGTTCAGACAACCTACCAAACATCACATTTTTGTGCTGTCTTCGACAGACGTCACATCCAAGGCATAGAATCGAAATTTCGGGCCGGAGAATGATAATCTTGCAACTTAGAACATTATAAATAACTTATTTGTGTGGACAAACCGGAGAGGGAGTACAGATCAGTGCGAGAGATCACCCGAACTTGGTCATCAGTTGGTACTTGAGATCCACCTTTTGGTTTGTGATCTGACAGACAGACCCCCTGTTGTTCTTATTTGTATAACTATATTATCAGTCTACTGACTGCATTGATGTTACAAGCGTTTGACTAAAGTGCCATACATAGCCCAACAAATCCATAATTCCAGGGACAGAATCACAGTAATCAAGTCACACTGGCAACTTGGAAATCGGCGGAGGAGTTCAGAATGAGTGATAACCCCAACAGGTATCGATAGTTGCCAACTGAGATTCACCAAAGGTGAAAGATCCGACATTCTATTTATGCATCAAAATTCTAGGACATTTTAGAAGTCAACTGCTAATACCCGAAGGCTCCTTAAAGATGCCTATTTTTGTGTTGTTTTGCAGCAGATATCAGTTGAGTCAGTCTCCACCAGAGTGCTCCGAATAGGGCCCATGAAATTTATCTTTATGCTTTCAGCATATTTGAATAGTCAATGCCATACGCTCTACAGTTACAATTATAAAATTAACCCAATACGGATTGTCAATAACTATGGGAAATATTTTAAATCGGCTCAGCTACACGTATATGAACGCAGTGCGAGATATATACGCAAAGATGTTTTTGCGTATATCCAGGGCTTACGGGGGCAAAATGCCCAGTGGTAAATCCAGGGCTTACAAGAAAGAAAAGTCTTGTAAACTTTAATCTTATAATATTCCTGGGGACGATATACGTTCCGACCTCTAGCCTGAAATAGCCTTTAGTATTGGACACTTTATTTAACAGAGTACTACTGTCTAGTCCTACTAATTGAAGATTATCTCCCTGTCCCAGATATGGACAATACCCACAGATGGACGTGAAAAATTGTTGGAATCATTACAGCTCCAGCCTGCATCCCTGCACACCAAGCCGAGAACTAACGATGAAATGTATATTTGATCGACCCATTTCAAGCCAATATGGCAAACCATTATGATTTTCCTAACACGAATGGGACCATGTTTTCCTCAATAAATTTTCTTCGCTGTGAATATAAATTTCACAACAATACTTCAAAATGTGTGCTATTAAGAACATTTCTAAAGTGCCGTAATAAAATCTGTGTACTTTCCACAGTATTTTGCTAGCCACTTTTAGAGTGATCTAGATATCTTCCTAATACATTTATCTACCTGTATGACCCATTTTGGGCGCTTAAAGTGGAGATGCCATACCCTCCGAGACAGCGCTAAATGGGTATTATCTGGGTTTGGGCAATTTACACCTACTGTGTTTGTTGCTCCCGATCACACAGAAATCTTATTTGCGCCACTTTTAGAGTGGTCTAGATATCTTCCTAATACATTTATCTATCTTTTTGACCTATTTTTGGGCGTTTAAAGTGGAGATGCCATACCCTCCGAGACAGCGCTAAATGGGTATTATCTGGGTTTGGGCAATTTACACCTACCGTGTTTGTTGCTCCCGATCCCCCAGAAATCTTATCTGCGCCACTTTTAGAGTGGTCTAGATATCTTCCTAATACATTTATCTATCTTTGTGACCCATGTTTAGGCGTTTAAAGTGGAGATGCCATACCCTCCGAGACAGCGCTAAATGCGTATTATCTGGGTTTGGTCAATTTACACCTGCTGTGTTTGTTACACACGATCACACAGAAATCTTATTTGCGCCACTTAGACAGTGGTCTAGATATCTTCCTAATACATTTATCTATCTTTGTGACCCATTTTTGGGCGTTAGAAGTGGAGATGTTTGTGTTTGTTACTCACGATCACCCAGAAATCTTATTTGCGCCACTTTTAAAGTCGTCTAGATATCTTTCTAATACATTTATCTATCTTTGTGACCCATGTTTGGGCGTTTAAAGTGGAGATGCCATACCCTCCGAGACAGCGCTAAATGGGTATTATCTGGGTATGGTCAATTTCCACATACTGTGTTTCTTGCTCCCGATCACCCAGAAATCTTATTTGCGCCACTTTTAGAGTGGTCTAGATATCTTCCTAATACATTTATCTATCTTTGTGACCCGTTTTTGGGCGTTTGAAGTGGAGATGCCATACCCTCCGAGACAGCACTAAATGGGTATTATCTGGGTATGGTCCATTTACACCTACTGTGTTTGTTGCTTCAGATCACACAGAAATCTTTTTTGCGCCACTTTTAGAGTGGTCTAGATATCTTCCTAATACATTTATCTATCTTTGTGACCTACGTTTGGGCGTCTAAAGTGGAGATACCATACCCTCCGAGACAGCGCTAAATGGGTATTATCTGGGTTTGGTGAATTTACACGTGCTGTGTTTGCTACTCACGGTCACACAGAAATCTTATTTGCGCCACTTTGACAGTGGTCTAGATATCTTCCTAATAGATTTATCTATCTTTGTGACCCATTTTTGGGCGTTAGAAGTGGAGATGCCATACCCTCCGAGACAGCGCTAAATGGGTATTATTTGGGTTTGGTCAATTTACACCTACTGTGTTTGTTGCTCCCGATCACCAAGAAATCTTATTTGCGCCACTTTTAGAGTGGTCTAGATATCTTCCTAATACATTTATCTATCTTTGTGACCCATTTTTGGGCGTTAGAAGTGGAGATGCCATACCCTCCGAGACAGCGCTAAATGGGTATTATCTGGGTTTGGTCAATTTACACCTACTGTGTTTGTTACTTCCGGTCACACAGAAATCTTATCTGCGCCACTTTTAGAGTAGTCTAGATATCTACCTAATACATTTATCTATCTTTGTGACCCATTTTCGGGCGTTAGAAGTGGAGATGCCATACCCTCCGAGACAGCGCTAAATGGGTATTATCTGGGTTTGGTCAATTTACACCTGCTGTGTTTGTTACTCACGATCACACAGAAATCTTATTTACGCCACTTTGACGGTGGCCTAAATATCTTCCTAATACATTTATCTATCTTTGTGACCCATTTTTGGGCGTTAGAAGTGGAGATGGCATACCCTCCGAGACAGCGCTAAATGGGTATTATCTGGGTTTGGTCAATTTACATCTACTGTGTTTGTTGCTCCCGATCCCCCAGAAATCTTATTTGAGCCACTATTAGAGAGGACTAGATATGTTCCTAATACATTTATCTATCTTTGTGACCCATGTTTGGGCGTCTAAAGTGGAGATACCATACCCTCCGAGACAGCGCTAAATGGGTATTACCTGGGTATGGTCAATTTACACCTACTGTGTTTGTTGCTCGCGATCACCCAGAAATCTTATTTGCGCCACTTTTAGAGTGGTCTAGATATCTTCCAAATACATTTATCTACCTGTCTGACTCATGTTTGGGCGTTTAAAGTGGAGATGCCATACCCTCCGAGACAGCGCTAAATGGGTATTATCTGGGTATGGTCAATTTCCACCTAATGTGTTTGTTGCTCCCGATCACCAAGAAATCTTATTTGCGCCACTTTTAGAGTGGTCTAGATATCTTCCAAATACATTTATCTACCTGTCTGACCCATGTTTGAGCGTTTAAAGTTGAGATGCCATACCCTCCGAGACAACGCTAAATGGGTATGATCTGGGTATGGCCAATTTACACCTACTGTGTTTGTTGCACTCAGTCACCCAGAAATCTTATTTGCGCCACTTTTAGAGTGGTCTAGATATCTTCCTTATACATTTATCTATCTTTGTGACCCATTTTTGGACGTTTGAAGTGGAGATGCCATACCCTCTGAGGCAGCGCTAAATGGGTATTATCTGGGTATGGTCAATTTACACCTACTGTGGTTGTTGCTCCCGATCACGCAGAAATCTTATTTGCGCCACTTTTAGAGTGGTCTAGATATCTTCCTAACACATTTATCTACCTGTCTGACCCATGTTTGGGCGTTTAAAGTGGAGATGCCATACCCTCCGATACAGCGCTAAATGGGTATTATCTGGGTATGGTCAATTTACACCTACTGTGTTTGTTGCTCCCGATCACACAGAAATCTTATTTGCGCCACTTTTAGAGTGGTCTACATATCTTTCTAATACATTTATCTATCTTTGTGGCCCATTTTTGGGCGTTTAAAGTGGAGAGGCCATACCCTCCGAGACAGGGCTAAATGGCTATTATCTGGGTATGGTCAATTTACACCTACTGTGTTTGTTGCTCCCGATCAACCGGAAATCTTATCTGCGTCACTTTTAGAGTGGTCTAAATAACTTCCTAATACATTTATCTACCTGTCTGTCCCATGTTTGGGCGTTTAAAGTGGAGATGCCATACCCTCCGAGATAGCGCTAAATGGGTATTATCTGGGTATGGTCAATTTACACCTACTGTGTTTGTTGCTCCCGATCACCCAGAAATCCTATATGCGCCACTTTTAGAGTGGTCTAGATATCTTCCTAATACATTTATCTATCTTTCTATCAGTATGTCGGCACCTCTTCCCACTTCCCTTATATATGTTGTAATTTGTGACCTATTTTTGGGCGTTTGAAGTGGAGAAGTGGAGATGCCATACCCTCCGAGATAGCGCTAAATGGGTATTATCTGGTATGGTCAATTTACACCTACTGTGTTTGTTGCTCCATATCACACAGAAATCTTATCTGCGCCACTTTTAGAGTAGTCTAGATACCTTTGTAATACATTTATCTACCTGTCTGATCAATTTTTGGGCGTTTAAAGTGGAGATCTCATACCCTCCGAGACAGCGCTAAATGAGTGTTATCTGGGTATGGTCAATTTACACCTACTGTGTTTGTTGCTCCCGATCGCCCAGAAATCTTATTTGCGCCACGTTTAGAGTGGTCTAGATATCTTCCTAATACATTTATCTATCTTTGTGATCCATCCATTTTTGGACGTTTGAAGTGGAGATGCCATACCCTCTGAGGCAGCGCTAAATGGGTATTATCTGGGTATGGTCAATTTACACCTACTGTGTTTGTTGCTCCCGATCACACAGAAATCTTATTTGCGCCACTTTTAGAGTGGTCTAGATATGTTCCTAATACATTTATCTACCTGTCTGACCCATGTTTGGGCGTTTATAGTTGAGATGCCATACCCTCCGATACAGCGCTAAATGGGTATTATCTGGGTATGGTCAATTTACACCTACTGTGTTTGTTGCTCCCGATCACCCAGAAATCTTATTTGCGCCACTTTTAGAGTGGTCTAGATATCTTTCTAATACATTTATCTATCTTTGTGGCCCATTTTTGGGCGTTTAAAGTGGAGAGGCCATACCCTCCGAGACGGCTAAATGGCTATTATCTGGGTATGGTCAATTTACACCTACTGTGTTTGTTGCTCCCGATCACCCAGAAATCTTATCTGCGCCACTTTTAGAGTGGTCTAAATATCTTCCTAATACATTTATCTACCTGTCTGACCCATGTTTGGGCGTTTAAAGTGGAGATGCCATACCCTCCGAGACAGCGCTAAATGGGTATTATCTGGGTATGGTCAATTTACACCTACTGTGTTTGTTGCTCCCGATCACCCAGCAATCTTATTTGTGCCACTTTTAGAGTGGTCTAGATATCTTCCTAATACATTTATCTATCTTTGTGACCCATTTTTGGGCGTTTGAATTGGAGATGCCATACCCGCCGAGACAGCCCTAAATGGGTATTATCTGGGTATGGTCAATTTACGGCTACTGTGTTTGTTGCTCCATATCACACAGAAATCTTATCTGCGCCACTTTTAGAGTGGTCTAGATATCTTCCTAATACATTTATCTACCTGTCTGATCAACTTTTGGGCGTTTAAAGTGGAGATCTCATACCCTCCGAGACAGCGCTAAATGGGTATTATCTGAGTAGGGTCAATTTACACTTCCTGTGTTTGTTGCTCTCGATCACCCAGAAATCTTATTTGCACCACTTTTTGAGTGGTCTAGGTGTCTTCCTAATACATTTATCTATCTTTGTGAGCCATTTTTGGACGTTTGAAGTGGAGATGCCATACCCTCCGAGACAGCGCTAAATGGGTATTATCTGGGTATGGTCAATTTACAACTCCTGTGTTTGTTGCTCTCAATCACCCAGAAATCTGATCTGCGCCACTTTTAGAGTGGTCTAAATATCTTCTTAATACATTTATCTACCTGTCTGACCCATGTTTGGGCGTTTAAAGTGGAGATGCCATACCCTCCGAGACAGCGCTAAATGGGTATTATCTGGGTATGGTCAATTTACACCTACTGTGTTTGTTGCTCCCGATCACACAGAAATCTTATTTGCGCCACTTTCAGAGTGGTCTAGATATCTTCCTAATACATTTATCTACCTGTCTGACCCATGTTTGGGCGTTTAAAGTGGAGATCTCATACCCTCCGATATAGCGCTAAATGGGTATTATCTGGGTATGGTTAATTTACACCTACTGTGTTTGTTGCTCCCGATCACACAGAAATCTTATTTGCGCCACTTTTAGAGTGGTCTAGATATCTTTTTAATACATTTATCTATCTTTGTGGCCCATTTTTGGGCGTTTAAAGTGGAGAGGCCATACCCTCCGAGACAGGGCTAAATGGCTATTATCTGGGTATGGTCAATTTACACCTACTGTGTTTGTTGCTCCCGATTACCCAGAAATCTTATCTGCGCCACTTTTAGAGTGGTCTGAATATCTTCCTAATACATTTATCTACCTGTCTGACCCATGTTTGGGCGTTTAAAGTGGAGATGCCATACCCTCCGAGACAGCGCTAAATGGGTATTATCTGGGTATGGTCAATTTACACCTACTGTGTTTGTTTGCTCCCGATCACCCAGAAATCCTATTTGCGCCACTTTTAGAGTGGTCTAGATATCTTTCTAATACCTTTATCTATGTTTGTGATCCATTTTCGGGCGTTTGAAATGGAGATGCCATACCCTCCGAGACAGCGCTAAATGGGTATTATCTGGGTATGGTCAATTTACACCTACTGTGTTTGTTGCTCCATATCACACATAAATCTTATCTGCGCCACTTTTAGAGTAGTCTAGATATCTTTCTAATACATTTATCTACCTGTCTGATCAATTTTTGGGCGTTTAAAGTGGAGATCTCATACCCTCCGAGACAGCGCTAAATGAGTGTTATCTGGGTATGGTCAATTTACACCTACTGTGTTTGTTGCTCCCGATCACCCAGAAATCTTATTTGCGCCACTTTTAGAGTGGTCTAGATATCTTCCTAATACATTTATCTATCTTTGTGACCCATTTTTGGACGTTTGAAGTGGAGATGCCATACCCTCCGAGACAGCGCTAAATGGGTATTATCTGGGTATGGTCAATTTACACCTACTGTGTTTGTTGCTCTCAATCACCCAAAAATCTTATCTGCGCCACTTTTAGAGTAGTCTAGATATCTTTCTAATACATTTATCTACCCGTCTGATCAATTTTTGGGCGTTTAAAGTGGAGATCTCATACCCTCCGAGACAGCGCTAAATGAGTGTTATCTGGGTATGGTCAATTTACACCTACTGTGTTTGTTACTCCCGATCACCCAGAAATGTTATTTGCGCCACTTTTAGAATGGTCTAGATATCTTCCTCTTACATTTATCTATCTTTGTAACCCATTTTTGGACGTCTGAAGTGGAGATGCCATACCCTCTAAGGCAGCGCTAAATGGGTATTATCTGGGTATGGTCAATTTACACCTACTGTGTTTGTTGCTCCCGATCACCCAGCAATCTTAGTTGCGCCACTTTTAGAGTGGTCTAGATATCTTCCTAATACATTTATCTATCTTTGTGACCCATTTTTGGGCGTTTGAAGTGGAGATGCCATACCCTCCGAGACAGCCCTAAATGGGTATTATCTGGGTATGGTCAATTTACGGCTACTGTGTTTGTTGCTCCCGATCGCACAGAAATCTTATTTGCGCCACTTTTAGAGTTGTCTAGATATCTTCCTAATACATTTATCTACCTGTCTGACCCATGTTTGGGCGTTTAAAGTGGAGATGCCATACCCTCCGATACAGCGCAAAATGGGTATTATCTGGGTATGGTCAATTTACACCTACTGTGTTTGTTGCTCCCGATCACCCAGAAATCTTATTTGCGCCGCTTTTAGAGTGGTCTAGATATCTTTCTAATACATTTATCTATCTTTGTGGGCCATTTTTGGGCGTTTAAAGTGGAGAGGCCATACCCTCCGAGACAGGGCTAAATGGCTATTATCTGGGTATGGTCAATTTACACCTACTGTGTTTGTTGCTCCCGATCACCCAGAAATCTTATTTGCGCCGATTTTTGAGTGGTCTAGGTATCTTCCTAATACATTTATCTATCTTTGTGACCCATTTTTGGACGTTTGAAGTGGAGATGCCATACCCTCCGAGACAGCGCTAAATGGGTATTACCTGGGTAGGGTCAATTTACACCTACTGTGTTTGTTGCTCTCAATCACCCAGAAATCTTATCTGCGCCACTTTTAGAGTGGTCTGAATATCTTCCTAATACATTTATCTACCTGTCTGACCCATGTTTGGGCGTTTAAAGTGGAGATGCCATACCCTCCGAGACAGCGCTAAATGGGTATTATCTGGGTATGGTCAATTTACACCTACTGTGTCTGTTGCTCCCGATCACCCAGAAATCTTATTAGGAAGATACCTAGACCACTCAAAAAGTGGCGCAAATAAGATTTCTGGGTGATCGGGAGCAAAAAACACAGTAGGTGTAAATTGACCATACCCAGATAATAGCCATTTAGCCCTGTCTCGAAGGGTATGGCCTACCCACTTTAAACGCCCAAACATGGGTCAGACAGGTAGATAAATGTATTAGGAAGATATTTAGACCACTCTAAAAGTGGCGGAAATAAGATTTCTGTGTGATCTGGAGCAACAAACATAGTAGGTGTAAATTGACCATACCCAGATAATACCCATTTAGCGCTGCCTCAGAGGGTATGGCATCTCCACTTCAAACGTCCAGAAATGGGTCACAAAGATAGATAAATGTATTAGGAAGATATCTAGACCACTCTAAAAGTGGCGCAAATAAGATTTCTGGGTGATCAGGAGCAACAAACACAGTAAGTGTAAATTGACCATACTCAGATAATGCCCATTTAGCGCTGTCTCGGAGGGTATGAGATCTCCACTTTAAACGCCCAAAAGTTGATCAGACAGGTAGATAAATGTATTAGGAAGATATCTAGACCACTCTAAAAGTGGCGCAAATAAGATTTCTGTGTGATCGGGAGCAACAAGCACAGTAGGTGTAAATTGACCATACCGAGATAATACCCATTTAGCGCTGTCTCAGAGGGTATGGCATCTCCACTTCAAACGCCCAAAAATGGGTCACAAAGACAGGTAAATGTATTAGGAAGACATCTAGACCACTCTAAAAGTCGCGCAAATAAGATTTCTGGGTGATTGGGAGCAACAAACACAGTAAGTGTAAATTGACCATACCCAGATAATACCCATTTAGCGCTGCCTCAGAGTTTATGGCATCTCCACTTCAAACGTCCAGAAATTGGTCACAAAGATAGATAAATGTATTAGGAAGATATCTAGACCACTCTAAAAGTGGCGCAGATAAGATTTCTGTGTGATATGGAGCAACAATCACAGTAGGCGTAAATTGACCATACCCAGATAATACCCATTTAGAGCTGTCTCAGAGGGTATGGCATCTCCACTTCAAACGCCCAAAAATGGACCACAAAGATAGATAAATGTATTAGGAAGATATCTAGACCACTCTAAAAGTGGCGCAGATAAGATTTCTGTGTGATATGGAGCAACAAACACAGTAGGCGTAAATTGACTATACCCAGATAATACCCATTTAGGGCTGTCTCGGAGGGTATGGCATCTCCACTTCAAACGCCCAAAAATGGGTCACAAAGATAGATAAATGTATTATCTAGACCACTCTAAAAGTGGCGTAAATAAGATTTCTGGATGATCGGGAGCAACAAACACAGTAGGTGTAAATTGACCATACCCAGATAATACCCATTTAGCGCTGTCTCGGAGGGTATGGCATCTCCACTTCAAACGTCCAAAAATGGATCACAAAGATGGATAAATGTATTAAGAAGATACCTAGACCACTCTAAAAGTGGCGCAAATAAGATTTCTGGTTGATCGGTAGCAACAAACACAGTAGGTGTAAATTGACCATACCCAGATAACACTCATTTAGCGCTGTCTCGGAGGGTATGAGATCTCCACTTTAAACGCCCAAAAATTGATCAGACAGGTAGATAAATGTATTAGAAAGATATCTAGACTACTCTAAAAGTGGCGCAGATAAGATTTCTGTGTGATATGGAGCAACAAACACAGTAGGTGTAAATTGACCATACCCAGATAATACCCATTTAGCGCTGTCTCGGAGGGTATGGCATCTCCAGTTCAAACGCCCAAAAATGGGTCACAAAGATAGATAAATGTATTAGAAAGATATCTAGACCACTCTAAAAGTGGCGCAAATAAGATTTCTGGGTGATCGGGAGCAACAAACACAGTAGGTGTAATTTAACCATACCAAGATAATACCCATTTAGCGCTGTCTCGGAGGGTATGGCAACTCCACTTTGAACGCCCAAAAATAGGTCACAAAGATAGATAAATGTATTAGGAAGATATCTAGACCACTCTAAAAGTGGCGCATATAGGATTTCTGTGTGATCGGGAGCAACAAACACAGTAGGTGTAAATTGACCATACCCAGATAATACCCATTTAGCGCTGTCTCGGAGGGTATGGCTTCTCCACTTCAAACGTCCAAAAATGGGTCACAAAGATAGATAAATGTATTAGGAATATACCTAGACCACTCAAAAAGTGGCGCAAATAAGATTTCTGGGTGATAGGGAGCAACAAATACAGTAGGTGTAATTTGACCATACCAAGATAATACCCATTTAGCGCTGTCTCGGAGGGTATGGCATCTCCACTTTGAACGCCCAAAAATGGGTCAGACAGGTAGATAAATGTATTATGAAGATATCTAGACCACTCTAAAAGTGGCGCAAATAAGATTTCTGTGTGATCGGGAGCAAGAAACAAAGTAGGTGTAAATTGACCATACCCAGATAAAACCCATTTAGCGCTGTCTCGGAGGGTATGGCATCTCCACTTTAAACGCCCAAAAATGGGTCACAAAGATAGATAAATGTATTAGAAAGATACCTAGACCACTCTAAAAGTGGCGCAAATACGATTTCTGGGTGATCGGGAGCAACAAATAGAGTCGGTGTAAATTAAAAAAATATCCAGATAATACCCATTTAGCGCTGTCTAGGAGGGTATAGCAGCTCCAATTTAAACACCCAAAAATGGGTCAGAAAGATAGATAAATGTATTAGGAAGATATCTAGACCACTCTAAAAGTGGCTAGCAAAATATTGTGAAATGTACACAGATTGTACTACGACCCTTTAGAAATGCCCTTAATAGCACGCTTATTGAAGTATTCTTCTCAAATTTATATTCACAGCAAAGAAAATTTATTGGAGAAAACATGGTCTGATTCGTGTCATGAAAGACATAATGGTTGTCGAAATACATCGATTTTCATGAAGGTTACTACTTTCGCATAACGCGATTTAGAATATCGAAACGGGAATAAGTAATAAGGAAATAACTTCAGCGACGTAGGGGATGGATTTATTCGTGAAACTCAATAATTTACATGGTTTACATTGTAAGGCCCTACTGGAGTTGTATTGAGTCGTTTAGATCTCATTTATACCTCTCTCTTGTGCCATATCTTGCAACACCGGTGTGGTTGACCTGTTCACATTAATTGAGACTGATAAGATTGCATCCATCAAAGGTACTCGGTCTTCTGCCAGCTAGTTCTTTCGTTGCAAAATATTGAGTTAAGTACTTGGGCTCCTTTGCCAGCCAGTTGTTCTGTTGCAGCATATTGAGATCCCAATTTAAATAGTCACCAGATTCATGCAATATCTGACATATCTTATGAATACCTCAGAAGGATGCGGCACCAGGACGATGAACCTTGACATAGATCCAATTTCAGTGTTTTACAAGTTAAGAATTGTCACTAATAAACTACTTTGATGTTATATCATGTAGACAACACTGAATCTAAATTGTTCAAGCAATATTGGAGGTCTGTGACAAACATCACTCACCCAGGAGTCCGTGCTGTGCCTTGATTAACTTCATAGGAAAGTTCAGTACGAAACATATATATATATATATAAATAAATAAATAAAAAATAGAGCAGATATAGCAATATAGCCAAGGGCTAATTGTTAAAGGTGCCATTTAAGTTTACAGCAACTTCCAAAGTGTAGACTTTGAACATATAACTATTACATGTTACCAGGTTTTGCGATATGAAATTGAGAATTTCTGATTTTGCGATATGAAATTGAGAAATTCTGATTTCATAAAACCGAGTAAGATGTAATAGTCCCAACTAGCCAACCCAATGTATATCTGAATTCAGGGTGCCCAACAGTTATCTAATCTACTGTACCGTATATTGTACATGTGTATCCTGAATCTTAATGCATTTTGGATGTTAAGTACCGTATAACTAGAGGTGCATGATGGTTGAGTGCGATAACTCCCAGGAGCATTTAAACATGACATGATCAGGGCAGATAACCCAAGAAACCGTTTATATACCGTTACACATGTAACTAATATAACATGGACTTTCTTGGTTTATTCGACGAGCAATAATATTATAAATCACAAAATACATGTCACATGTAACAGTATGAATAATTCGTTTGTTCTTAGTCGCTCTCTTTTCCAACTGTATGGCACTCAGCTATTTTGGAGAAGGGAGTCCTGGAAAATTTCCATTTCCGGTTTACTTCCAATGGCTTGTGTATCATACTTTAATGGACAGTATCGATCACTATCACATCTTACTCGGTTTTGCGTATGAAATTTCATTCTCAATTCTCAATTACAAAATTCTCAAAATTAACCACACTACCATGAATATTTTTGTGTTGCCTAGGACTAGGAAGCTTAAAATTTATACACTATATATCTGGGTCAATAGTGAGGTGGCTTAGTGGAATTATATTTACGTAAGTGACAAAAGCATGATTTTTTCACCAGAGGATCCCCTAGGGTCAATCTCTTGAAAAATCAGTGGCTGCAAAAAGAATTCTCAAGTGTGACGTCACAGTGACGTCTTTTTGACGTTTATACGTTAAATGTATGCTAAAATACAGAATATCGTCAAAGTAAGGTTCTTGAACCAAACCACCACGAC
This sequence comes from Hanleya hanleyi, assembly GCA_036873755.1. Classification (NCBI taxonomy): domain Eukaryota; kingdom Metazoa; phylum Mollusca; class Polyplacophora; order Lepidopleurida; family Hanleyidae; genus Hanleya; species Hanleya hanleyi. Next base: position 120,671 of record JAVTVY010035243.1, on the reverse strand, counting down.
TTTTCTAACTCTAACTAGCTGTGCAATCAGCAGATGTAATTATGAGTTCAAAATATATCAGTTTTCAGACTGTATGGTGAAAAAGAGGAAACGAGTAGTATAGAAAGCAGCAATTTTGAGGGTGCGTGGCGTGTGTTTGAGGGACCATCCGTGGTTCGAATGCGTAGTGTGAGGTGTCAAAGTGAAGCTCTGGTGATGTAGACCACGACTTGAGGGATGTCCATGTCATCTGTGATGTCTTTGGTGAGGTCATCAGTAGGAGTAGTACCCAAAGTGGGCATTTTGGGGGGTGCGAAGGAAGGTGTTTGAGCTAGAGATGGACCATCCATGGTCCGAATGTGTCGTGCGAGATGACAAAGTGAAGCTGTCGTGGTGTAGACTACGACTTGAGGGATGTCCATGTGATCTGTGATGTCATTGTTGATGTCATTAGTAGGTGTAGTACCCAATGTAGGTCTAACGGGGGTGTGAAGGAAAGTGTTTGGGGTAGAGATGGACCATCCGTGGACCGAAGGCGTCGTTTGAGGTGTCATCTTGTAGCAACGACCGCCAATGCCAAGCTTAACGCTTCAACGCCCTGGTGAAATAGCTCACAAGCTCTGATTTTCTAGATACTTTATGGAATTGTCACTAATTCATCAAAATGTAGTGACGCTTGTCAGCGGCCGTTGTTACGCCTTAACACCCTATCTGTATGCCTTAACGCCGTCTCAACGCCTTAACGCCCATCTCAACGCCTGAACGCCTTATCCTAACGACCTAACGTGCATATACAAGTCAATCGGCAGACTAGGGAAGTAACCAATCAGTGCAGCCATAAGGGCATTCACGGCGTACACACCGTGACATGTAACAAAATGTAGCACTATATATGACTCTTTATGTTCATCATAATCAACGTTGATCAGGATGACCAAGTGGTCTAAGGTGTCAGTCTACATATTTGGGACATGGGTTCGAATCCCACTTCTGACACACACTCTTTTCGTTATTCTTCGCTATGTTGCAAAACCATTGTACAAATATACCACTATATATGAATCATTATGACCACGATAACCAGCTTTGGTCAGGATGGCCGAGTGGTCTAAGGCGCCAGTCTCAAGATCTATGAAACTGTCTTCCTCGAGGTATCGTTATACTGGTCTGCAGATGCGGGGGTGGATTCGAATCCCACTCCCGACTCGTACCATTTACTGGTCACACGGAGTCATAGAAATGAGAATGTTGTTCAGATAGTGTAGTCTGTCAATTTCGGGTAAATAAAAGTCAACGAAATTAATCCAGTTTAGTATTACAGAAATCAGAGACTATCAGGATAAATTTTTCGGGGAATTTTCTGGAAAACCCCTGTTCTATTTATAGATCACTTGGGAGTAGTAGAGAAAGGGGAGTTTCGGGGGTGCAAACAAGCACGTTTGGAGACAGGTGGCCATGTTCGCTCCAGCTACCTGGTAGAGTTACCTCAGCGTATCCCGAAGTGACGTCACAGAGGTCATATGCAAATTTTTAGGTCAACTTGGGGTCGCGGTGGAACAACGCCTCAATACCTATGTTAATGACTTAACGCTTTATCTTAATGCCATAACGCCCTAGCAAAACGCCCTGACGCCATAATGTAGAAAGTTGAGACAACAACAACAACAAGAATGACAGGTCAATCATGTTATTAGTCCCTCCAGTACATCATACCCACGCTGGGGGAGCCACGTTGGGTATGTTTAAAATTCAAGTAGGCTCTCGTCCAATTAGAAATCGTCACTTGACAAAGTTTAATCTTCGGTCATATTCACTTTTGGCCTAAGCGTCGTCAGGCAGGCCAGGATACTGTAACGGTAGCATGCCCTGAAACACTAGTTTGCACATTTGGGGTGTAGAAAGTAGAGTGGTCATTCTTGAGGTGCACAGGGATATATTTGAGAGATTGAGGTTCTATATCTCATCCAAAGATGAAGTGTAAGGTGTCATCTTGAAGCTCTCGTGGTGTAGACCACGACTTGAGTGATTCCTATGTCATCTGCGACGTCATCAGTACGAGTGGTGGCGAAATTTTGATTAGTCGACCAATACTTATGGACTGATAATCCCTATTGACTGATAGTATGTACAGACACCACCACCACCACACACCACCACCCCCGGGCGTTGACGCCCGTCATCGCTCGGTGGTGGTGGTAGCTCCCCTAGGGCAGAGCTCTTGGATCGGAGCGCTCAAAGCTCTTGGAGTCTGAGCTTGGAGCTCTTGGAGCGCATGGCTCAGAAGTGACGTCATCGTAGGCATGCGCACACCCCTGTACCTATAGCCCGTATGGCATAGGGTACACCAGGGTAGCTAACTGCAGAGATAATCTAGGCAGTGCGTTGTTTACAGATATCACAATGTCTTCCTGAATGTTTACATGCACCGATACACTGTACGTAAATTGAGTGTACGGTGAATAAAACATTATTTATTCATTAAAAGGTTATGACAGCTGATAAAGTGAACTAATTAGACTGTGATGTATTAACCTCACAAAATATAAGAGATAGATTGCTGTTTATTGTATCTCGGTAAAAAATTGTGGTAAAGTGATGAAAATGTCGAAAAATAATTCCCAATTTGGTGGCCATTTGAATTCAACAAACCTGGCCTATCTGTAATATTGTCACGGTACATATACTGAACATCAGTATCATATACCTTTTATGCAAAAGTGTTCGCCATATGATATAGAAATGCGTACAAATGGTAGGCGGTTAGTTTAACCCTATCTAGCCTGGGCTTTTTGGGATCTGTTGTGGCCTGGGGGGGGTGGCGAAATTCCCACCCCCCCCCCTTTAATTATTATTCTTACCCCTTGAGCTAGGGGGATGAAACTTACCACACTATACCCTGGGGTCAAGCTCTACCAGAAAATGTAAAAAGAATCGAATATGGTCGCTTTGATGATGTCACAGTGACGTCATTTTCAAAAACGGCATTTTTTGGTAGATTTTTCAGTCAGATTTTCGAAAAATTTTATTTATGCAATTTCTCCTCAACATCTGCATGATAAATTAGTAAATATTAATGTGATGTGAAATAAAATAGTTTTTGTCCGCTTTTCGTCGAGGAAAAACAGAAATTTTGAAGAAATATGACAAAAGCATCACTTTTCTGGGACCCCACGTGGCCGCCATCTTGAATTTTCCCATGATCTCTGCTCAGGGGTTATGCAAATAGGCTTAAAATGACCCCAATATGATAAACCATAAAGTCACGGAGTTTCAGCTCTCCATTTTTTGTCGCTCCGGAGATAGCGCCAGGCCAGGTAGGGTTAAGTCAACACATTTTAATCCCTCTCCCCCCCCCCCCAAATTACAACATAAAACCCATCCCATGCAGAGTTCAGCTTGCAGCCGTAGATTTTCTGGGTCCTGGAACAATCACAAATCAGCATGCAAATGATAATACTTTTATCACAAATGCAAATAACTTCCGATTTTTTTACGGTAAGTCACTCGACTACAAGCTCTACTTGGAAATATAAAATGTTCTTCAATGGCTGCTGTTATGATGACATGAGACCTGATTCTTCAAAGATACGTTTTCTGGCCGAATTATTTACGTTTTATTTTTTTTATTTTCTTTGTTCCTGTTTCCTTCACAAAAACTGCCCAGCAAATAAGAAAATAAATATTTTATGTGAAATAAATAATTTTAAGCGATTTCTCGCGAAAAACCTAAAAAAACGCAATTTTTCAGTTTTACTCTCATGGATGCCATTTTGACACATCTTGTTGTCATTGGAGGATGACGAATATAGGTTCAAAAAGACAACAATATGATAAACTTTGCAGACAGGAAGTTTCAGCTCTCAACGAACGAATCTTAGTTTTAGGGATATAGCGAAAATTTCGACACAGAGAGGCGGAATCCGTTACCGTCTCATGCCAGAGATCAAACAGATTTTAATGGTTTCCAAATTTTGAAACGTGCTAGAAAGTAATGCCCTGTATTTTTTCATCCCCATCATATATCAAGATATTCGTAGTACATGAACTTCCGTTATATACAACATACATGTATTCCCACATGCAATATGATCAAAGGATTACATTTTAATACAATGTTTTCATCACCTCTCTGTGGTCTATGTTGCTATAACGGTGAAATGAAATTATATGTATTGGTAATTGCGAAGAATCCCATATTGTAACCTGCATGTTTGATATTCTCACTATCGGAGATGAGGCATCACAGGGTTTTACTATCTAGACAGAATCACTTGCTACTGAAGTAAAATATTGCTGAACGCGACCTTAAACCTTAATTCTCTCTCTTTCTCTCTCCAATGAACTATATATATTGTTTATCATGAGTAATTTCTCGTTCATATTGTATCTTGAAATTCGTTGTATTGAATGGAAGTGTATACATGTATCGCAGAATAATACAGGAACATCTCTATATGATGAGATAACCAAATACACTGCGTTATGGCTTACACTTACACTTTTTTTTACACAAAACAACATTAAAATCTTTCTGACATGACTTTGAATCTTCCTGTATGGGGCGGGGTAGAATTGCCCTATCCCTGATCAATATTTTCTGTATTTCTGGATCGTCGAAACGATTTAGCCCATTTGCATAGTTATTCGAGCCAAGTATCATGGGTAAGTTCAAAATTCTGTACATGAATATGATGCCGAAAAGTTGCGATTTCGATGCTTGTCTTTCGATTTGATTTACAAGAAAGTGACTAAATTTTTTTTATTTCAGATCCAAAAAATATTTTCTAATTTATCGAACCTTTGTTTGGGATGAAAACGAAAAAATGGAGAAAAAAAACACCATATAAAATCAGTTAGAAAAATCGGTCACAAATATGTTCATCAAAGCAAATCTGTTGGAATTAGACAAAAACATATAATGTTGACAGTTTTAGCTTCCTAGCCTGTAGGATATAGCTAAACTATACGGGTTGCTGAAGTAGAATCGGTGATTTAAAAAAAACACTGTCTACAGCCTCCAAAGTTGAGTTTAGACAGCCTCCGAGCCTTAAAGATCTACTGGTTCAACAACAACAAGAGGTTGAAAAAAGCTCTATCAGCGAACCCGCTGTTATAATATAAACAACACACTACTCGCTGTGTTACTTTTTCTTACCCCTTAAGCTAGGGGGCTGAAACTTACCATACTATAGCCTTGGGTAAAGAACTACCAGAAAATGTAAAGAAAAATCCAACATGGCCGCTTTGATGACGTCACAGTGACGTCATTTTCAAAAACGACACTTTTGGTCGATTTTTCGGTCGGATTTTCCATTTTTTTTATTTATGCAATTTCCCCGCAAAAACTGCATGATGAATTAGTAAATATTAATGTGATGTGAAATAAAATAGTTTTTGCCCACTTTTCATCGCGGAAAAGCAGAAATTTTGAAGAAATATGAAAAAAACATCATCTTTCTGGTACCCCACGTTACTGCCATCTTGAATTTACCCATGATCCTCTGCTCGGGGGGTTATTCAAAAAGGTTCAAAATAATCCCAATATGATAAACGATAAAGTCAAGGAGTTTCAGCTCTCCATTGTTTGTCGTTCCGGAGATAGCGCAAAAAGTTTGGCAGGGGGGCAATTTCGCTCCCCCCCCCTCCCAGGTCAGGTAGGTCTAAATGCTTTGTTTTTCATAACTACTATGCTTATTTGTGTCTGTTAACTTTGTATCTGGTACCATCTAGCTACTGTAGAAGGCTTGGTTAAACCTCGCCGAAACGTTTAACATTTAAAAATATAGTTTTATCCACCACCTGGACAGTGTTGTGAATTTACTGCTTCGATCTATCTCAAATGGTAAGCAACACAATATATTGGCAGGAAGCGATTAATATAGTCAGAATTTATGAATTGAATGATATTATGGTGACTAGACTGCGTCACATTGCTGAGCTCTGGTTATAATATAATTGACAATATAATATAATTGACAAATAAAGAGAATATGCCGCTGGAGCTCGGTGGCCTAAGTAAATAACAATTTTACATAAACGAGGGATTTGCCACATGTATACAACATGGGAATTATGTACAATGTCGATGAAAGACGAACAACATATTGAATCCTTTGGTAAACAATAGACAGTGTTATATAAGGTGGAGCTTCAAGCGGAATTTGAACAGGGACTGTGACAGACATGACTTTAAATCAAGAGGTAAGGTGTTCCAAATACGCGAAGGCTTTGGTTTCGTAGAGTAAAATGGCAGATTTGAATGCACTCGTGGCCTATAAAGATTAAGATGGGCTTGGCGGGTTGGATATCAGCGGACTTCAGAAAGTTTTGTAAAGTAATTTGAATATTTAGTTGGGATGGAGAGAGGATTATTAAGAAATCTGTGGATAAAAGATAATATCAGATAATCATTTATTTTAAACTGTTCCATCAATGGACTAGAGTGTGCATATTTAGTACTGGAAGTTATTATACGAATAATATTTCTTTGCAAGATAACAAATGCCTTGAGATGAGTCGGGAATGTGTTTCCTCACACCAAATTACAATAAGATACATAAGAATAGAACAAGGAGTAATATAGCATAATCAGAGTTTTCCTGTTAAGACTCTTCCTTATGTGAGTGATAACACCGATATTTCTCGAGATTTTATCAATATGGGTCTGCCAGTTCAATTTGTAGTTAAAATGCACAAAAAAGAATTTAAAATTGGACAGATTCAATTTAAGAACCAGATATTGTTACCTTGGGAATATACGTAATTGAAGATCTATTCGGTTTGTAGAAAATATTTTTTTTCACACTCAAAGAAAGTTTATTGCATGATAACCAGTCCTTAAGTTTTACTTGTTCACGTGACATAGTTTCAGCAAGTTTTATAGCATCGATATTAGATAAGGCAGCACTAGTGTCATCAGCAAAGAGGTTAATGTCAAGAATGGATGTGGTCTTGGTTATGTCATTTATGTATATTAAGAAGTGTATGGAACCTAATATTGATCCTTGAGGCACACCAGTGTTGATAGGATTTAGCGAGGATAAAGTACCGTTGTAACATACGCACTGGGATGGAAAGGAGAGATAGCTGCGAAACCAGTTGTTTGTAACACCGCGAAACCCATAGTAGTCCAGTTTATGTAAGAAAATTTCATGATTGACCGTATCGAAAGCTTTAGAAAAATCTAAAAATGTAGACATACTGAACTGTTTTGATTACTGTTATGAGTTTATGGTATAGAGATAGAACAGCAAGAAATGTTGCGTGATTTGATCGGAATCCGAATTGATTTGGGGAGATAATCATCTCCTTTTCTGGAAAGGCAACCATTCTTGAAACCACAAGTTTTTTTCAAATATTTTGCTGAAGCATGGTAGAACAGAAATTGGTCGATATTTTTCGGTTAGGGTTTTGTTACCAGACTTGTAAACAGGGGTGACTAGCAATCTTAAGGGCAATGGGAACATTTCCATTTTGAAAGGTGCGGTTAATTATTTGCGATATGGGAGTGGAAATTAAGCTCGCTATCGGTTTTGATCAGAGATGTGTATATCGTCAATACCAGGCGATCCATTTTTAAGTACAGATACAATTTCATAGATTTCAGTCGGTGTACATGGTTCAGATGTGAAATCATTCTTATAAGATTGATCTAGATATGTTTTGAAATCGTTTTGGGAGGGTGGAGTTTTCGAGGCTGGATCGGATGCAATAAAGAGGAGAAATAGTCGCTGAGGTTTTTGGCGATGCCAGTGGCGTCCGTTATCTCTCTACCATTAAAATTGAAGACATTGGGGAGGGCTCTGGATTTCTTCCGTCATAGTAATCCATTTATAATTTTCCAGGTACCCTTAATATCATTATAAGATTCGTTAAATTTCTGTTCATAGTGTTTATTCTTAGCTATAGTTTTAGTGTATGGTCCAATTTGTTTATATGGAGTTTAAATTCTCGGGTTACGTCATAGTCTTTTTTTCGATATATGCAGCTTGTATAGTCTATTTTTCTTTTAAAATCAACGGAGTAAACATGACAAAATCCAGGGTTTGATTATTTTAACTTTGAGAGGCCACCTATTTTTTGTTATTATTGGAAAACATTCAATTTATATATTATTGAAAGTATCCAAGAAACTGGTCATAGCATTGCTAGTATCGTTGTCGACTATGACGTGCATGCTGCCAGTCCAAGTTTTTTAGTCCATCTTCAAACAGTGTTATTAGGACAGGGTTTATATTGCGATATTTGAAACTGCCCTTTGAATGCTTGAGAAAGGGTGAAAGACAATTTTTCGTATGAAATATTGGAAAGTGATCTGTGATATTACAAAGTAAATTGTTTTGTAATAGGTCTTCTTCGTGAAAATTGGTGAATATATTATCAATTAATGTAGTGGATCGAGATCTTACTCTGGTGGGTTTGTGATTTTGAGAAAAAAAATAATAAAACGATTTCATAATTCCATGAACCCTTTGGAGGGGCCATGATCACTTGTTTTTAAAAGATCGATATTAAAACCTCTCATTACAATGTATTTCTTATTTCCGGGTTTTAGGCTGTGCAACATAGAAAGTAATGTTGAGTTGAAATTGTCAACCTTCTTTCCAGGTGGGCGATAGATAATTCCAATTACATAAGTGTAATTATTATTTTTCACCTCCTACGAATAGAGATTCGTGTTCTGTTTCGTCAATGAAAGAGAGGTCCTCACGGATTTTGCACTGGTTGAATTCATCTTTGATATACAGGACTACACCACCACCCTTTTGTGTGTTTCTTGAGAGAGGAAATGGTTGATAACCAGGAACTGAATATAATTTTTTATGTAGTTGGGTCAAGCCAGATTTCAGATATTCCTATAATGGAAAAAGTAAAATTTAGATTATGAATGAGAGCTAAGACTTTACCAAAATGTCTTTTTTAGACTTCTGGCATTAATATGTAGTGTAGAAAGTTATTTCGTGTCGAAGATAGAGTTAGCGGTTATAAAAGTTTCAAATTGGTCTTCAAAATAATAATTAGACTGCGAGACTGGTGCGATTTCTCCCAGTGGGAAAGTTCACCTTCTCTATCATCAGTTACATTATTCTCTTTAGTCTCGTACTCATAATAGCAAGACGGGAAATAGTGTATTTATACAATATCGCTTATTTTGAGGTAAAACTCCTATTTTTCTTTTAAATTAATGAAGATGGAGCAGAATGAGAACCATTGCAGCTGAAAATCGATTAGAACCATAGCGTGTGCTATGCACACTACGCGGTGATTCATTGGGCAAATATGAACCAAAATCGGCTTAGTTTTGGTCGATCTTCATATGTTTACAGAAATAACGAGACAATGTTTTCACCTTAAAATCATTGATATTTCACAAATTCGCCAATTTCCATCTTGGCTAAAAGTGAGGGTATCGCTATCCTAGATACGCATGGCACACATGGGGATGGATGGAGTTCAAGGGTAATGCTACTCTATTTTTCAGCCAATCATCAAAGCAACACTGTTTATATTGACCAATCACCCCACTTGTTTATCGCAGTCATGGAGATCGCGACAACAGATTCGAAAACATCACAGTTATACCTAGCTTGTGGAATATTTGGTGGTAGATGAATACGTAAACTATTCAATAGATTATGAAAAATAATAAATATAAAGGAAAAATATTTTTGGAAAAAACCCTCGATTTGAAGGAAATATAATTATTTGTCGTCATTCATTATTCAGCCGTCGTCCATTGAAGAATATCCGCGTCCATAATCCAAAGACCTATTCAATATTCCATATATCAGCATTAGCACCAAATTCAAGAAGACAAACATAATAGAGACATCAAAATGACAATCATAGTATACATAAATATAGACTAGTTTCCTGTAAGAAAGAAGCGGGCAACAGTTTTCAATGATGCCGGCAAGACATCATGATGTTCCAAAAATATCAAATCTGTATCGCTGATCCGTATTCTCAATCCATATGATATTCGTTGTAAAGTCGTTATCTAGAGAATGATGTATCTCAGTCACGCTTTGATTGTTATCTAGAGAATGATGTATCTCAGTCACGCTTTGATTGTGAATGTTCATATAAACACCATGGAGATCTTGAAGTAGATGGTTTCATAAAGCCCCAGGTTAAGCGGAATTAGACACAAGTTACGAAACGTAACGCTATAGATCTTGCACGCTACGCTCATATTTTGCTATCAGCATTCATTATCTATCGCCAAATTTGAGAAATTTTGAGTGGAGTGACTTGGTGGTATAGCCCTGTTCTATAAATTTCTGCAATAATGTTTTGTGACATTGATTAAAATCGTCGCATTTAAAACAGGATCTAGCAAATGCTACTAGGTGAGAGTTGTATACGCTAAATGCAAGTCGAATATATTGTTCCGATGTCGAAATTGCAATCATCTATTTTCTCATAATTCAACGAGAGAGAAGACGCGCTTCATTTTTATAGAGATATTGGTCTAAATATGATGTGCCGTTGGGGCTATCCGTAGTTTCCTTCAGATCCAGAGAAGGTGGATATATATCCTTAACTGTGTCGTTTATATAGCGATTATCCGTAGCGAGGAGATCGTCTATATAGCAGTTGGTGAATGAGAAGGAACGGACTTTGAATTGCTCGGTTGTCACAGCGAAACAGCTCACCAATTACCAATATACGAGTTGTCAGAGTATTTCCATCATAGCTCTCTAGATTTGTATCTAATACCGCTTATACCCGTGCTAGGGGCCGTGTGGTCATATCATCCAAGTTTCCGCATGAACAGGTACAATAAAAGTGTACCTGAGATACAACACATATCAAGAATCGTTAGATTCTTGGTATTTGCTTTAGAATATGTTAACCTGAAGACTATACTGTGAAGTCATGTGGCTCTGTCAGTATGTCGGCACCTCTTCCCACTTCCCTTATATGTGTTGTAATTTGAAAACGCCTGCATATAGTCATATTCATAAGAAAACAGATATAGTTCAGCCAACAGGGGTGCACAATTAGTACCCACTGGAATACCTGTATGCTGTTGTTATATTGTGTTGCCAAATTCCACATCGATATTTTTAATGGGAATTTCATTATCAGGGAACACAATTATGCAGGCGACCACTATCAGATTTATTTATATGCGTTTCCATTTTTATGTAAACTTCATACCATTTTGCTTTGAGATGATTTGAGGAAGTTCTCTTCTCTTATCCCTACCTAGTCTGGGCTTTTTGGGACCTGTCCAGGCCTCTTGGAGTGGGTCATTTCGACACCACTATTTTCCATATTCACTACCTGGCCGAAACTTACCACCCTATATCCTTGAATCAAGCTCTACCACAAAATGTAAAGAATCCAAGACGACTGCTTTGATTACGTCACAGTGACGTCATTTTCAAAAAGGCATTTTTTTCCGATTTTTTGGTTAGATTTTTCAAATTTTTTGATTATGTATTTTTTTCGCAAAAACTGCAGAATAAATTGGTAAATAGTAATCTTATGTGAAATAAAATAGATTTTGCCCAATTTTTGCCGAAGAAAACCAGGAATTTTGAATAAAAGTTACGAAGACATCAATTTCTGGTACCCCACTTGGTTGCCATTGATTTTACTCAAGATCGTCTACTCGGGGTTTATACAAATAGGCTCGAAATGACCTCAATATGGTGAACTACAAAGTCACGAGTGTCAGCTCTCATTTTTTGTCGTTCCAGAGATTGATTAGACAGTTTGAAAGGGAGAATGATGGTCCCTACAGGCCTGGTATTGTTAAATATTTTACGGTACTTTACCATATTTTGTTCCAATTATAAACAACTGCAATTGCAACTTATACATCTTCCCACCTTTAAAGTCTATCATTCCTTACAAAACTATTCCTCATATAGTTTGTATATTTGTTTTATAGCAGGTACATGCAAGTAATCAAAGCATTGTTCCTGTTATTTACATTGGGTATGCTCGCTTTGTGAATCCTGTAATGTGCTTGAAGGAAGACAATAATTGGATTACAAGCGTCTAGTCCGTCATTCATAATCCAGCCGTCGTCCATTAGAGAATATCCGCGTCCATAATCCAAAGACCTATTCCATTTTCCACATAACAGTATTAGCACCAAATTCAAAAAGACAATCATAGTATACATAAACATAGGCTTGTTTCCTGCAAGAGAGAAGGAACCTACATCTCAGAGAGATTTTTCTTCTTTAAATCTATGTTTATTCTGATATTATGGAATTTTCAGTTTGAAATGAGGTTCAAAAGGCCATAAAGTTTCATCATTGTAGAGCAAAACAGCATAGATTGTCATATTTCGTCAAGGGAATGCCATTTTTATCACCTGGCAGAGTAAATAAATACCGATGACCGTGCCAAGTGTAATCAGTCTGTATACGGGCTTGTCAGCAGCACCGCAGTTTCCTACAGAAGATTTCACATGTGAGTGCGTGATCCAGACAAAATTGCTGGCAATATGACCGTGAACTCTCGTGCTCATGTGTGCTTGAAGTCCTCTCGTTTTGTGAGCAAGGCATATTCTCATTCCCAGTCCTTTAATTAAGAAAATCGTAAATAAAAGGTGTGATTTGGAGACATCCTAACATCAGCTTTTGAATAGATTTTGGATTCAGCAGTTTACATTTGGTTACCGAACTTTCTGCTTTCACTGTTTTTCTTGGAGTTTGATAGTATCGATTCGCTCGAAATAGACAAAAGGATTAGTGATGAAACAAATGTGTATGTTATGTCTTGCCACTCGGATTATCGTGTAAAGTCTCAAATCAGAGTATGAGATATCTTTTTTAGAGAACTTGTTTTAATAATTCTGGCCCAGCTAGTAACGACATCTTTCATAAAAGATATTCCTTAATCAAAAATATGATTGCATATTTGAAACAAAATTTTCTTAAACAATTTGGAGCAGAAGTCGTCCAAGTGTGCAAGGCTCTTCAGCCACTCTACTTACCCATGACTAATCACACACGTTGCGTTGCCCGTGGCATATTGTCCTACAAATGTTGTTACCTTTATGCATGAAGAAAAAGTAGACGGCTTGAAAAGCTGCTCAAACTACCAGGTCGTATAATTCAGAATGGCGGACAAACAGTTTGTCAGTGTTGTTGTTATCGTTAGTCTTCTGGTTGGGATATGTATTTCAATGGACGAACATCCTGTAAGGGATCACTCTCCTGCCAAATTGGTTGGTGCAAAAAGGCCAGTTCTGATATCGTCTTCAAACAACGGTAAATGTTCCTGCGATGGCCCCAACCTCCAGTCACAAATAACAACTGAGCGGAGGGAGAGGAGAAGGATCGAACAGTCATTGCGAAATCTAGAATCATCAGTACGGCTGGAAACGATCGAGAGACAGAAGCTCTCGTCGTCCGTGGCAACTCTCCAGCGATCAGTCTCGAAACAGTCAAACTTGGAGCAACAACTGCTGGTGAAATTGGAAAAACTAACTGTTTTATTACTCCGTGAAGTGAAAGAAAGAAAAAAATTTCAATCACAGATGGAAATAAGGCCTGAAAAGAAGACAGGTACTCGGGTGAAAGGTAATTATGAGCACCTATTATATACCTATTATGAGCAAATTGTTTGAGAAACTCGTCCATGTGAGTGCGTTATCCAGGCAAAATGCTCAAATGTATGAACATATCAACCATTTGATAAGCGAGTCTCAGCATGGCTTTGTTAAAAACCGTAGTACTCAAACGAATCTTGTGTGTCTTGATTTCCTGTCTGATTGTTTTGATAAGAAACTACAAGTTGATGCTATTTATACAGATTTTACCAAGGCTTTTGATAATGTCAGTCATAAATTGCTGATTCACAAACTCAAGAGTTATGGTTTTTGTGGTAAACTTTTGAAATGGTTTGATAACTATCTTTCGTCAAGAGTACAGCGTGTTGTTATTAGCGGTCAATGCTCGGATTGGACTACTGTAGCATCAGGTGTCCCTCAGGGGTCACTACTTAGTCCGCTAATGTTTGTACTATATATAAATGACCTCCCTCGTATATGTTTGAACTCAAAATGCTTACTGTATGCCGATGATGCAAAAATCTTTAAAATCATATCTACTTTCGAGGATTGTATATCATTACAAAATGACATTAATCGACTGACTGTCTGGTGTAAGTTATAGAAGCTCTATCTCAATATCATTAAATGTATAGCCATATCTTTTACCAATAAGCGTAATCAAATTGCTTGGCGATATCATGTTGAAGACACCCTTTCGAGAGAGTTACCAATGTGAAAGATCTTGGTGTCCTACTAACCTCTGATCTTAAATTTTAATACCCATATTAGAGCTATGGTAAACAAAGGTTTTAGAATGCTAGGTTTTATTAAGAGAAATGGTACAGGTTTTACTGAATAGAAAACTGTAATCTCATTGTATATATCACACGTTCGATGCCAGTTAGAATATTGCTCATTTGTTTAATCCCTGGCAACAAACTCACATTGACGAAATAGAACGTGCTTAGAGAAAATTTGTTAAATTTTTATGCTTCAAAGTTGGCCATCCGTATGTTGGCAATAGATACAAGGAACTATATTCCTTTTTTGGTCTACCATCATTGTCCAGTAGACGTGCATATTTAGATGCAATGCTTTTACACAAATGTGTGAACTGTACTTATAACTGCTCATATATTTTAACCAGATCAGATTTTAGCGCACCATCTAGATTTTTAAGAAGTTGTCCTGTTTTTAGATCAAAACGAAGTCGAATAAACGTACATAAGTATTGCCATTTGATCAGATCAATGAACAACGTTAACGATATTGTGAACGTGAACGACTCTGTTGATATTTTTAGTCCTACTACGTCTTTTAAGTCAAAGATTCCTCAAATTTTACTATCTTAGACATTCAATTCTTATATTTCTTAAAGCAACATTTATTTATATAGTATTTAATATGCCGATCATTAACTGTATATATCCTAAGTTTTGTATTTATAACCATGTTTATATACATGCCGCATACACATTGCATGCTTTAATTGTGCTATGATGTTCTTATATATCCACTCATTTCTATTTTTATGTGCTATTTATTTGTTACGTTACGTTATTATATGTCATTTGTCGTCGGAGCCTGTAAATGGGACCAGTTCCCGTAGGTCATCCTCATGAAAAATAATAATAACAATAATAACTTATTCATGTGTAATCCATAATTCGCTTATGAAATGAGCTCAGTCATTAATCATATTAAAATGTACAGAGCCATACATTAATGATGTATGAGTCAGAAGTGCTATATACCCACCATTTAACCGTTGATTTATCCTGGACGTAATTCCTGTTTACGTTCTAGCCTACAGCGCCAGGGGTTGGTCTTGTATGTACATTGTCTAAGCCTATAACGCAATATAGCGTGACTAACATTATTTTACATTTTAACATTATTTTTGTTATGATAAGAATCGTCATACTCTGAATAAAGATAATTTATAACTGTTATCATATTCGTATATAAAATGCTTGTGGACACTAAACTGTCAGAACTTCATGGGCTTCTATTTCAGAGGAAAAGCTGTCATGGGATTACCGTTACCATAATTTTCAAGATATAATCCTAGATGGAATCACAATTTACAGCGCATGTCCGTTGTATACGGTACAATTATGTATTATCGTTATATGACTTCATTCTCCTCCATGTATTATATGCTCTCTTTGCGATGAATACTGCATGCACATGTACTGCGCATGTGCCATGTGTCCTGCACAATCATGTATGTTCGAGTATATCGCTGGATTTTAGTTTCACATTTAATACCGTATTTTCTGCTAGGGGGCGTCCATTTGTTCGTGAGAAAATTCGTAACTTTGACATAACAGTATCAGTTCTGGCCAATCCGGTTTTGATTATTGAGTATTTCTTTTGTGGATTCGTGAATCTCCGAACGACTATTAAACTATTAAACTTTAATCAACAATCTACCTGTATTGAAATTCGAATATAGTCTACCATTTAAGATGAACTAAACTTAATCTGTGCAAATTTCCGGGAACGCCATTGTGAATGAAAAGCCCCTACCGATAATGTGACGCTGGTAATAATTTCGAATTAAAATATGGAAGTGAGTGAATATGATTCGTCGCTTTGGTTCCTATTCCTCTTCACACCCGGAAACCACACGGATAGGGGCCTATTCCGTTTTTCACCCGCGACCCCACGAGTGGTGTCCAATTCCTTTTCACACCCCGGAACACCACAGGTGTTACAGTTGGTCGCCTCTTACGACAGTCTGTCTGAGGGGCTGGGGCCTATTCTTACCATGACGAATTAAACTATGTTTGCGACTACATCGTTACCATTTAATGTTTCTTGGTATGCTGGCTTTCTGCCTTTGACAAAACTATTGGCGTAGAATGTCACGATACATGTATGTTTGCCGAAATGTTTAGTAACGCATAAATCAACTAGAACTCGTGGACTTCGAAAGGCTGCCGTTATATGTGTGATTTTATGGTTTTGATGTTTGACTGTGATCTGTAGAAATACATAGTTTTTCCTATTTCCCAAACTTTGATCATGTGTATAGGTTGTGTTATGTGTAATGCTTTAGTTACCTTTGACAGTCATAACAGAATGAAATATATGAAGTACAATAATTCGATAATTTATTCCATTAATTAATTTGATGCTTCAGAGAAAATTTTAATGAAAACCAGAGCGTCTGAAGTCAATCGACGTTGAAACTACTGATTTGGCTTGGAACCTTAACCTTCAGTACCCAGCATGGAAAGCAATCTCCAGTGATATCCTGTGGCAAGTTATCCACATACCAAATCTGCAAAGAATCCGTTCAGGTTTTTTAAAGTTACCGTCCAGAAGTAACTACTTTGTACTTGTCTTCCTGGTACTTCAGCTTGTCACCACTACTGAAACTTTTTTTTATCACCATACTGTCATGTATTCCAACTAGTTTCTCCATTTTTTTTTCAGGGATTGTAGAATTTGAACACACGTTTTTTGTTTTTTTTTCTCTCGATCGGGAGACGTTGATAATACTGACCGATTTATCTCCTTCCTCTAGCTGTGCATTGCCAAGATCAATGTCCTCACTTCATGATGTTGATCATCATCCTAACGCATGGCACGATCATACGTAGAAACTTCTGCTCATAGCCATGCAGTAATGGGTGATATCTGAGTATAGGGCATTTCCCAATTGGTCACATCCGATTGGTCCCGTGAGATCCGACAACGGCGCAATCACATTCATAAAACGACGACACACCTCCAGAAAGCCATCGACTGAAATGATCCCTTGGTGGGCCTCGAAATGCCCCTATCACACAATAAAAAGCATATCTTTTTCCTGTGAATTGTCGCCGATTTTATTTTTTTTCAAATAGGTAAGGTCGTTTGTAATATGATTTTTCTTAAGAAAAACAAAGAAGCATGCTCCATTAGAGTGAGAACTATAATAGCTGATTCGCACAACTTAGTTTTTGTCTCGCATAGAATCCCCCAGTCTTGCGCCTCTGCACTCCAGTGAGATTGACATGTCTGAGATGCCCAGGTCAAAATATTTAAATACAGATAATTTCATTGGCTCGTTTAAATGCGGCGGGCATGTGACTTGATGCTTCAGGAACAACTTTCGAACAGGATTATGTCCCTCCAGAAATATGTCCTTTGCAGCTGAGAGGTAACACCGTATGGAATACATGCCAAATCATAGCGTTAAACTAAGGGCAGTGTTAAGCGAAACGTGAAATGTCCTTAAGATGGATGTTGGCTCGGTGGGCTCATTTCTCTCACCAGACTGTTCCACTATTAGGGAGTTCAGTGTAACATGTTAACAAAAGGTTCAATTATGAGATTAAATTTGTTGGAACGATATTTTCTTAAATATCATAACAGCAGGGGGTTTCAGTCACTTATTCATCTAGGTAACCCAGAATAAAAACTTGAATTTGAAGAATTGAATTTTTGAGAAATTTTGAAATTGAGTTTTGTCACAAACAATTGAGTTTTTATCGATGTAAAAATGCGCGCGAAACACGCGCAAACAAAATGTGGTAAAGTGGATAAATATTGAATTCTTCAAGAGATAAGTCGAGTTCCCAAATGAAAATGTCGTGACAAATAATCAAGCAAAATAATTGTTGTTGTTGTTGCCTTTACTACGTTAGCGTGTCTGGAGCAAGTCAAAATCGGCTTTTATTCTCCGCAATAAAACATAGGAATCACTCCGCTTGTTCTGGTTTAGATATCGAATTGATGTTGCCAGGCATGAACAGTCGATAGAAATATAGGCTGAAGGCGCCAGATCGTGCCAGTCAATCTAGTGCAGTTCATCTTATTTATCCATTAGTTTTGCCTTTCTTCATTCGCCAACCACAGCGCCCTCAACGAGCAGATCAATTACATAAAGGGAGATCACTTCCAAGCAGATCTCGTAAAAGTCTCACGAGAGCCCATTTTGCAGTGTGCGCAAAGACGTTTCCGCGCAGATTTTCTTTTTGAATGTTGGATTTTGAACTTCCGGTTAAGAATTTTAGACGAACAATTTGGGCTTGAAAGACAGACTTCCGTTTATCTGAGACAGCCCAAATTGTTACGAATTTCTAGTTCAATATCTTCTCCACATTTGACCCTGTGACGGTGAGTCTCAACTCTGCTTTGTTTTTTCGCAATCTTGCGGACAAAGCGATTTGGGCCCCCATGAGACCAAGTTGATGCAATAAGGCTGCACACAGTAAAAAATAATTTTCTTACAAATTTCTTGAAATTTCTTAGATTTTCTTAAATTTCTTAAATAAGAAAAATACATTATTCTCTCTGTGTTACAATGTTTAGAAAGTTCTGAACAATAATTAGTATGAAGTTTTGGGGGATAGTTTCTGGCAGGTATTGAGCATTTCCAAAGTTTATAAATCTGTTTCAATTTTTGTCTTGTCAGTAAGATATGATTTTTTTCTCAAATGAGAAAAAATAAGAAAAACCTTCCAATTTCTTGAAATGGGAGACTGACAAGAATTATTATCTTAAATTTTCTCAAAATTTTAAGAAATTGTAAGAAAATAATTCTTGTCAATCTCCCATTTCAAGAAATTGGAAGGTTTTTCTTATTTTTTCTCGTTTGAGAAAAAAATCATATCTTACTGACAAGACAAAAATTGAAACAGATTTATAAACTTTGGAAATGCCCAATAACTGCCATAAACTATCCCCCAAAACGTCATAATAATTATTGTTCGGAAATTTCTAAACATTGTATCACAGAGGGAATAATGTATTTTTCTTATTTAAAAAATTCAAGAAAATCTAAGAAATTTCAAGAAATTTGTAAGAAAATTATTTTTTACTGTGCACGCATAGCGGCAGCCTTAATAAATGGTCTCATTCTATCGCAAGAGCACGTCCAAGTTGCTGTAGGAGTGAACATCCCTTCACATAAATATACTGTCATGCTGCTCGGATATGTGTTCTTTGGGTTTGATTCACGGGAAAAAGAAGGCTGGAATCCGAGCTCAAAATTGTTTTCTCACCAAAATGTCTGTCGGGCAGCATAACAACGCACGGTAGATACTTCATGTAGGAAGCTATTGTCTGAGTCTTTGTGCAGCTGAAAAAGGCTCAAGTCTAGACATATTCTTGTCCCCAGACTTGGCTATTACATGGAGTATGAACCCAGCGCACAGACCCCGGTGATAAGAGGATCTGGGTACAGGCAACTTGTACAATTTAACCCAACATCGTCGCCGTCGAGGTTGGCCCCCATATTAACATTGTCTGGCAGTCTGGCGTGTTATTGTAGTCGAAAACTGGTATGTTCTTCAACGTGTGATGAAGACAGCTACAGTAACCGTAAACGTCTTTTTGATATACAGTGCCTATCGCAATACATTTCTTCTGATAATCTTACCTCTCAACAAAATGTCACTAGGGCACGTTTGGAAATTGCATGCGGGAGAACATCATTCTTGCATTCAGGCAGGGACTAGTATGCAAGGTAGAATATCAATATTACGTCAGGCTCGCATGTTGGGGATTGCCTTAAATCCAGTATGTTATGCAGAAAACCATAACCCATCATCCACGTTGCTCAGATTTCAAGTCCATCAAACACTTGTGGGAGGGAACGGATCGTGTATTTGCGACAAGGGGTGTTCATACGCTACATATGAATCGATTGGAAGCTGTATTTCTGAAAATATGACAATAGCCCGATTTTTCGCAACAAAACCTTGTGAGTAAAATACCATGACGTTTTACCCCAATAAGTGACGTTTGACTATACTATGGTTGCAAGCATTTTTTAAATTCGGGAAGATTTCCATGACTAGGTTTTTGGAAATGAACTCGTTTTTCATTCGCATTGACGTTCCCAGGAATTTGCATGGATTATTGATACTTCATCTGAAATGTTATAGACAATTCGGATTCCAATAAAATTAGATTGTCGACTAAAGCTCGTGAAAACGGAATCAGAACAAGCGCTGGATGAGCGCAAAGACCTCCGTCGAGGCAACAGGGTTAGGGGAATACATCACTGAATAACATAGGGCCAGATGCCAAGCTCAATTTTGCATTTGTTGGACGTTAACTTCACCAATGGTAATTAACCTGAGATGGAGGGTTCCCCACTAGCATGTCCAGCTAAGGATGTGGAAGTCCCATTCCCCGCAAATAATTTTTCTTTGATTTCACGTGCTTGAAATATTAGGGTATGGAATAGAGTATATTGATGAAAAACCTGGAATACCAGCTTGAGACATTAGGCCCCTTCCCACCCACACCTCCCCCTGAGAGGACGCCCCCACCCAAATCAACACGTTAGCGGCAGAAATGAGACCCTGTGTGCCTAGTTTTATCAACTTGCTTGTGATTTTATGCTATAGGCCCTACACATCAACACTTCATATTTTGTATGTGTACAGTATAGCATCCTCATTGACAGAATCCTCTACAAAACACATCTGATTTTACCGACACTCCGTTCTGATCTGTCTCAGCATCATGTGATGATGATTCAATGAGCTCGGAATAATTTTGTATACTGGTGTTACAGGTCACCTTCACCATAAATCATTTCAGACACATTCAAGTCCTCACCTGGTCAAGGGAGATAATTTTGTAAAAAAACAAAAAAACAAGTATAGATCCACATTGGTGCAGACCAGAAAGTTTTTTGACCTTTGGCGATATTTGTGGAGCATGCTGCAGGACTTCAACTTTCATGAATCTGATATTATCCACACAATCCCATTCTACATGATATTTTTGCCATAGCACCGATGAACTAGACCCCTTCATTTATGTGGTCTAGATCTAGGCGCTATTGCGAGCTGCAGGTTTTGTAAAAGTTAGATCCAATTATTCTGAGAGAAGGAATGAAGTCCGGTATGGTTGTTTTACGTTAGAACTGGGCATCCTTGAAAATGTCTGACCGATTGACACATGTATCACTCTGCCGGTGGTAATTACATGCGTAATGTTTATTTCCTGAGGAATCAGCTGATATCCAATGTGGGGGGGGGGGGGGACCAATCACTGGCTCTGATCTTCACCACCTCTGTCATTCCACACCTTTCTGACACAGCTGAACCAATCAATAATAGTCTGTTTTGGTTTTTCCATTTCATCCATTGTAACAGTCCTGTTGCATCTGATATCAGAAGTGCAGAATCCATGACCTGCAAGTTGGAATCAATTGTATACATATTTAATATCAAAACTCATTTCATTGAAAATGTTTATGGCCTTCATTATATTTCATTCTTTCATCATACCGTACACAACAAGATGAAATCCATCATACCAGTTCGCACCTTTCATACGTGTACTTAATAGAACTGGAACCTGACCATGTTACAAGAATTTGCAAAAGTATGAAATGAGAACTGAGTACTATGAGAACTTAATCCAATCTATGAGTGATCAATAATATGAATTCTGAAGAACGATGATAGATCTTGACCACTGGTTGGATTGGAGTTCATGTTAGTGGCATGAGCATGATAATAGCCCCGTATATCATAATCTAGAACAAGATTATTTATATCAGTAACTTCTCTATGGAGCAATATTTTGACAAACGAAAATTAGATCGCAAAAGAGAATATGTATACTGTGTTTGAGGAATATTTCTGCCTCCCCAATGGAAGACGAAATTTGAATGAATGGTCTGTGTTGTCAGTGTGTCTGATGTCCCCCTTGCAACGACAAGAAAATTTTCTATGTAATTTATTATTTATTGCTATATTTATTGATTTTCTTTTTGTCTAATTGTCTTCTGTTCAAGTCAATTGGCATCGGTAAAACCTGAAATGTATATCATGATCTCCTTATTTCATCTAGTGATACTGTCTGTTTGGTTCCAGATCACGGGGCTGAACAAAGCATGTGAAATGTGATCTTATGGCAAATAAATGCCCAGTGGTATGTCCAGGGCTTAAAACTAAAAAAAAAAAAAATTGGGAAAGGTTCCATCCATGCTATCATTCAAAAATCTCAATAATGTAGGCCTGCATGTGGAATGTAGACACTCCTTTGTCTCAGCTACAAATCCGAATAAGTTTTCAGAATATCATCAGGTTTTAACAGGCAAATTATTCTTCATCAACAAGTGTCACAGCACACAATGTAGATGTCACTAAACTGTTAGGATAAATGAAAAGAAAAGTATATGTATATTATTTATCGGCTTTATTAAATAAGTTTACAGACTCACGCAGGTAGATCAGTTTGGTGCTTCTGCAAAATATAACCATTATTCAACTGCCAAATGCCAAGATAAATAGCCTCCCCCCCCGGAAATATAATTTATCAGCAAAATTTAGAATAACTGTTTTTAAACAATCAGGCTGGTGGATATCATCAACTGAAAGAAAACAAGTATCAGAAAAATCAGGGCATCGTCGATTGTGCTGTTGTCTTCCAGTCAGTCAGTCAGTTTGATATGCAACAACAACAACTTTGACTATTTGGTTGGCTTCGACATAAGTCATCAGCCGACAAATACTTTACGATATATAGAAATGACGGGTGGTGTACTATGAATCATTGAGTTGTAATGACATCAAATGGCGACAATAAACTTACCAGAAAAACGGCAAAAAATCGCATTGTCCATCTCTACAAGCTGGAGGGCCGCCATGTTAACTCTCCGGGTGGATGGGAGGTGGAACCCGACTACAGAAGCAAGGCCCACTGCAATGCATTGCAATGGGGAACCCCATTATTTCGATAGTGTCCAACAAAAGTGCTTCAAAATTTCGTCCGGAACCATGACAATCTCTATTGGAAATCCTATGAGTCGTAGGTATGATAATATGACAATTATTTGGCGGGAGATTTCACGTTGCTCTCCTAGACCTCCGTCTGATCGACGGAGGTAAAAAAAACGAACCTTCGAAAGACATATTCGGAAACAATTTGATTCGCCAGAACTACACTGTTCTGTCAAGGATTCAAGTTTTTATTATCAATTAACCGACAACTGTGGCCAAGACTGTACATGTATATATTAAGTGAAAATAGAAGTTTGAAGAAAGTAAGAACTGCCAACAATCAGATGGCTCTGATACTACATCATTTATGCTACATGAATGTTATCAATGTTCTAAGATATTATCCACACTTTACAGTTTACGTAGAGATATAAATTTAATACATGACAGGTCATATTAAATCAGTTAACGAACATAAAAACGAAGTGTGTGGTCTGGGTAGTAATATAAACGATGGTAAGCATGCGGAGAGGATGAAAGACCATTCTCACGATGATGAGTACTGTGACGAAGATAATTATGACGATGGACAGGTTGACAGCGAAGAAGATATCAACAACACTGATGATGATGGCGATAATGCATGGTGATGATAGAGATGTTCAGAATATGAATTCCTTTAAAGGGAGCCCCAAACTGCCCAACCCTGCTCGACGGATTATCAAACTATGCAGGGATGTAACATTTACAAATAAGTAAGTCTTACAACTGTCACTTTTTAGGAATAATGAAATTTAACGAGCAGAAACACAACACAGCGCCTGGGTTTCTCCTGTTGGATACGCCACAGGTATAAGACCTTGGCAACCAGACAGCAGCCATTAGAGTCATAAAGTTGCTCTAGAGCAAAGTCATATGGTTGCTCTTTAGTCTCCAGACGTCGTCAATTTTTCCCACCTCTCCAATTTCTTACCTGTATCTGGTAGGATGCTGCTGGTGGACTGTTAATCCCCGAGGCCCACCCTCTGTAGAGGACTCTTGACAAATATATGTAGGTTTATTGTTTTGTAGGGAAATTTAAGCAGTACGACGTCGGAAATTACAGGTTAGTATCTATGGCGCTACGTTTCGTAACATGTGTCTAATTCCGCTTAACCCGGGGCTAGGGGCCGTATGAGCCCATGTACTTCAAGATCCTCATGGTACTCATATGAACGGTCACAATCAAAGCGTGACTGAGGTACATCATTTTTAGATGACGACTCTATAACGAATATTATGGATTAAGAATACTGATCAGCGATACGGATTTGATATTTTGGAACATCATGATGTCTTGCCGGCATCATTGAAAATTGTTGACCGCTTCTCTCTTGCTGCAAACAAGCCTACATGTATGTTTATGTATACTTTTGTCTTTTTGAATTTGGTGCTAATACTGTTATATGGAAATGGAATAGGTCTTTGGATTATGGACGCGGATATTCTCTAATGGACGACGGCTGGATTATGAATGACGGACTAGACGCTTGTAATTTCTTGGTACTCTTGCATTCACCAGGTTTACACTATGTCGAGGCGTTTACGCCATCAAACGTCATCGACGCTCATCCATTAACACCAGATGAGTTATTGCTTTGAGCTGATCTGTGATCACAGCTCCCGAGCTAGCGTATCTAATTCCGCAAAAGCCGGTGCTTAGGGCCGTGTGGATACCTCATAGTCTCCACATGAACATCTGAAATAAAAGCGCGACTGAGATACTAAGGCTTTGTCCGAGACTCCACCGTATTCTCGGGTCTGAATGTGAGGTGCTGAGGGAAGATCTCCTGTAGAGTCATATGGTTGCTCTTCAGTCGCCAGATGTCAATTTTAACACCTCTTGCATATCGCTCCAATTATGCAGATTCGCATGCTATCAAGGGCGTTTTATGCTCTTCAGTTCCTCCGTTTTCACTAGCATTTTCTATGCTTGTATCGAAGAAATGTTGAAGCTTTGTTTTTAGAAAAAATGTGCTGATATACCAGAAGTTAATTAGAACAAATGGTCGAATGATGCGAAAATCGGCAAGATGCCTGCATGCGTCTGGCCAGGAGATGGAGCAGACCGAGAAAATATATGTTGCTCAAATATAGGCATCTGTATATGCGGATTCTCCTGACTTCACAACCAACGACGAAATAAAACTGATTACATGCTTGTCAATATGAAACCTGGGATAAAAACACTCCTATGTAAGTTATCTTGAAATAGTTTGTAAGGTGGAGAAATCAACTGGAAAACGCGTTCGCCCAATAGGGCTTGCTCGACCGCTGTGCAGGCGAACTCGTGCAGTCTGCAGGTTCTGGGGACTCCAAGCATGGTCCACTTGGCCCGCCTGAGAAGCACAGTATATGAAGAGAAAACAGTCAGTATAATTAAATACCGGTACGTATTTCACTTTTCCCAAATACACGACATTAATTTATTCAACTTTAGTTATACATAACGGTCACCGGTAAATAACATCTGGAGATGGAACCCGACATTGTTTGCAGAATTAAACTTTGGTACACGAAAGAATTAAATTGTTGAAATAATTCAATTTCTTAGTCTTTTCCGTTCGTCGTCCCTGTAACCTGGTTAGTTACGGTATCAGACTTTAGACAAAATACGGTGATCGGGAATACATGACCGGAGTTAACAGCCTCCCCTTCCTAGTCGAGCAGAAGAAATGTATTATTATTCTCCATAACATCGGTACACCGTCTACCTATACCCAAGGAAAAAAATGGCTGAGCATTGGAGAGGGTCTTCTATTGGAGAGTATAGCTGCATCACGGGATAAATACACTCCTCCGCACAAGTCTGACTGCTTTTAGTTCCTGACAAGCCACGTTGCGTCGCCAATACCAGTTAATATCCTACCAGCTCAAAATCGACCGACTTTCAAAAGTTATCATAGATAGTTGATTTTGGTTCATACATGCAGGGCATTATATCCTCATCCCCTAGTCTGAGAGCAATTAATAGGAGAAATTGTGTAACGACAATTAGGGCACGACACACTGCTTCCGGATCAATTACAAGCGTCTAGTCCGTCATTCATAATCCAGCCGTCGTCCATTAGAGAATATCCGCGTCCGAAATCCAAAGACCTATTCCATTTTCCATATAACAGTATTAGCACCAAATTCAAAAAGACAATCATAGTATACATAAACATAGGCTTGTTTCCT
Source organism: Hanleya hanleyi (assembly GCA_036873755.1). Classification (NCBI taxonomy): domain Eukaryota; kingdom Metazoa; phylum Mollusca; class Polyplacophora; order Lepidopleurida; family Hanleyidae; genus Hanleya; species Hanleya hanleyi. Next base: position 94,268 of record JAVTVY010035243.1, on the reverse strand, counting down.
GCAAGAGAGAAGCGGTCAACAGTTTTCAATGATGACGGCAAGACATCATGATGTTCCAAAAATATCAAATCCGTATCGATGATCAGTATTCTTAATCCATAATATTCGTTGTAAAGTCGTCATCTAAAGAATGATGTATCTCAGTCACGCTTTGATTGTGGCTGTTCATATGAGTACCATGAGGTTCTTGAAGTACATGGATTCATAGGCCCCTAGCCCCGGGTTAAGCGGAATTAGACACAAGTTACGAAACGTGGCGCCATAGATCTTGCACGCTACGTTCGTATTTTGCTATCAGCATGCGATATGTATCGCCAAATTTGAGAAACTTTGAGTGTAGGCGCTTGGTGGAATAGCCCTGTTTTTTAAGTTTCTGCACCAATGTTTTGTGACGTTGATTAAAATCGTCACATTTAACACAGGATCTAGCAAATGCTAGTAAGCGAGATATGTATAAGCCATATGCAGGTCCCACTGGAATATTACTGTCCGGAAAGGGATAGTTTACGATGTCGAAATTGTAATCATCTCTTTTGTCATAAAGTCGACGAGAGAGAATGCCCGCTTCATTTTTATAGAGATATAGATCTAAATATGATGTGCCTGTAGGGCTATCTGTAGTTTCCTTCAAATCCAGTGAAGGTGGATATATATCCTTCACTGCGTCATTTATATAGCGATTATCCACAGCGAGAAGATCGTCTATATAGCGTTTGGTGAATGAGAAGGAACGGGATTTGAATGGATCGGTTTTTGAAAGCGCCTGCATATAGTCATATTCATAAGAGAACAGATACAGGTCAGCCAACAGGGGTGCACAATTAGTACCCATTGGAATACCTATATGCTGCTGATATATTGTGTTGCCAAATTTCACATAGATATTTTTAATGAGAAATTCAAGCAACTCTATAAACAAAGAAACATCCCATGAATGATATCTCGTGTATGTAGTAGAGCTAAAGAATGCTTTATGGCTTCTAACATTAATATATGTACGATCAGTTTTCTTGAACACAGATACTATTAATGAACTTAGACGATCAATATGGTCCTGATGAGGGATTGCAGTATAGAGAGTCGAGAAATCCCATGTGGATACATGTCTGTACGGTATGTGACCTTTAGCATCAAGTTCTTCCGTAAGACATTTTGAGTTTTTCAATATCCACATACATTCAACGCCAGAGTTCTTAGAAATAATGGCGCAATACCTTTCCCAAAATGCTTTTACCTCCTGAAGGGCCCTCGTCAATAGGGTTGAAAGAAGCTTGGTGGTGCAGCTTCTAGAACCAGCTATGAATCTAGCTTTGTATGGTGATTTATGCATTTTGGGAGTCCAGTATAGTTTTGGTATGTCGTTATGATTGGTTGGAAGACAAATACCTCTTTCCCTGAGAAACTTTTTGTGATTGTTAAATAAATCTTCCAGAGTAAATGCAGTTTGGGAGTAAGTAGACGTATTTGATGAAGATATGTCTACACTCAATTCTTTAACCAGCACCTGGTAATAGTAATATTTACATATGAATATTATATTATTCGGAGCTTTGTCTGCTGGGACTATGACGAATTTACTCTGGAGATTTGCTAGAACTTCTTGCGAATTGAGGTTTCTCAGTACTTGTTTTGCTTGGGGAAGCTTCTTTGCTTCTGTCAATATGGCGGATTGTTTCAACGACCTTGCTCTTGGTGAAGTCCAGCCAATCAGCGAGTACTGTAGGTTCAACTTTTGCTCGCTTAGACCAATCAATAACGTACTGTTCCAATGCAGACAGGACTATCTTCTGGTCGGCCTTCAGATTTATTCTTCTTGGCTCTCTATATTTAGGTCCTTTCATCAGGAGTAATTTCAGCTTATTATCACTCACCACATCAAGGTCACCAGTCACAATATGTCTGCATGGTGTATAGATAAAGGTCGACGATTCACAATCACAACTATAGCCTCCTGACGTGTATAGGTTCCAGTCAAACTCCTGGACAGCATTGGAGGAATTGAATATTTTGGTGGCTATAGATTTAGTGTACTTATATGAAATGCAAGGAGGTTCTGTGAACTTAAAATAGTTTGGCACAGCGTTGCGTACCTCTGGATCATTCAGGATTCGAGGTAAATTAATGATGTCCAGTCCTTTATCTAAGTAGTTGAGTTTCAAGAAAAGCCGATCTTGAGATGTTTCGATTATGTTCACTGAACGATACAACCGAAAATACGCTATATCTGGACATACTTTAATGATTTTTGAGGGCATTATATTTCCTGAAGACGCAGATTGTTGTATATCTCTGACTATTTGATCTAAAGCTCTCAAAGGTAACGCATACAGAACTGTACGTAAGCTATGTATACTATTGGGTGTGTTAGTTAAACACACTAAGTAATTTAAATTGATATGATCGTGAATCATCGAACTATTAAACTTTCGCCAACCATGGCTGCGATGTCTCCGTTGATGGGGGTAAATAGATGGGTAATGCTGGATATATTTGAACGGCGGTTTGTAGCATTGCCGAACCCACTGACATTATCATTTAAACCAAACGGAAACACTGACCCAAGTTCTAGCATCCAGAACAATTCCCGCTCTCGGATTTTTCTCTCAAATCCAAAGGGAGAATCCTTAGTAGATGGATAGACGACGTCTATGATCTGAATACTAAAGTTATACCAGCCATGGTCGGGTCCAGAAAAATGCTTACCTATAAGCAATTGCTTTTTCCTAACGGATTTTCTGTGACCGTTCACACTAAGATGGAGTCTTTGGGTGGTTTCCAACATACTGTTGACCACACTTCTTACACGAAACTGCATAAATACAGTTTGTAGTAGAACAACTAAGATCAACATACGAGTTAACAGAATAGGAGTTACCAGTTAACGCGGAACTAAATGAAGCTGAAGTATTAAAGAGTGGACACGCGAGACATCCACGATGTCCACACTTAGAAATTTTGAAATTATTAAATGTAGAATTCGGTGCTAAACAATCATCAAGCGCAATATTACAAGGTTTGATGTCGTGGCCTTGCTTTGCTGTCAGATATATATCTGTCATTTGGATTGAAAAAGGTCTTAGTGCATTTCGAGACTCGGCCGAGAAACCTGCATTAAGGTTCCTCGGGTCTGTCTTCATATTTTTTCTTATTGTTGTATCCATTATGAGTGTTGGATGTGCAGGGGCCCGGCCTCGGGGACAACTTGTCCACCAGCAGAATCCAGGCATACACAGGTTAAAATTACAAGCGTCTAGTCCGTCATTCATAATCCAGCCGTCGTCCATTAGAGAATATCCGCGTCCATAATCCAAAGACCTATTCCATTTTCCATATAATAGTATTAGCACCAAATTCAAAAAGACAATCATAGTATACATAAACATAGGCTTGTTTCCTGCAAGAGAGAAGCGGTCAACAGTTTTCAACGATGCCGGCAAGACATCATGATGTTCCAAAAATATCAAATCCGTATCGCTGGTCAGTATTCTTAATCCATAATATTCGTTGTAAAGTCGTCATCTAAAGAATGATGTATCTCAGTCACGCTTTGATTGTGACTGTTCATATGAGTACCATGAGGTTCTTGAAGTACATGGGTTCATACGCCCCATAGCCCCGGGTTAAGCGGAATTAGACACAAGTTAAGAAAAGTAGCGCCATAGATCTTGCACGCTACGTTCGTATTTTGTTCGTATCAGCATGCGATATGAATCGCCAAATTTGAGAAACTTTGAGTGTAGGCGCTTGGTGGAATAGTCCTGTTTTTTAAGTTTCTGCACCAATGTTTTGTGACATGCGTAAATCTCTATTACTTGTAGTCAGGTTTTCCGCTTACCCTTGACTGGGATTATCGCCATGGTGCATTACCCTACATCGACCGCTGTTCCCCCGTAATGACCGCTTAGTTCTTTGGCGACTTCAGCACATGCACTCACACCTTTTCAGTAAGATTTATTAATGTGTATGGTCCGCTGTTTGGCCATTCTTATCGTTCACAGTAGCGACTTTCACTGACGAAATGTGTCCGCTCACACGTTTTGTAGTTTTGTCAACTTTGTTACCCGAGATGTCTCTCCAACTTTAGTAGCGAATGCACCCAATGCTTCTTTCCCAAAGGTTGGTTCGTTGACTTTCTGTGTTCCTTTTCTTACGAAATGGAATTTTACTTGCTCTTTCTTCAGTTGCTGTACAATAGTGCGCCATTTATCACGCCAGTAGTAAAGCAATTATGCCACTTGTTTCTTCAGATTCTCAGCATACTCCAATACTTGTACTGCCTCTGTGTTCCTAACTGCATTCGTGCATTCAGTCAAGAAGATTGCGAATTCATCCAATGCCTTACCATTTTCAGTCATTATAGATTGCCATTCTTGGGCTCTCTTCGCAAATGCATTGGCTAATCCTCATCACCATATCGTTGGGAGATAGCTGAAACCAGTGACAATATTATTTGCCCCTCCTGTTGTGAACTGTTCTAGAAAGTTAATTCTTTCGTTGTCTTTGTCTGTATTTGTCACAACATTTGTGTCAAACTGGCGGATGAATTTCCTGGATTCAGTCGAATTTCCGCTGAATTTCTTAATTACCGGAACTGGTTGTTTCACCTGCCATACTACAGCGAAGATGTCCGCTTCGCATGTATTTTGTGATGGAAGATCTCCCATTGCTGTAACAGAATGCATGGAATGGGGTGAGGCTCATGAACAATATCACGGTCATAAATTGAATGCATGAAGTAATGAATTTGAATTTCCTGGAATACCTGCATTCTCAAACACCGCTTTTACATCAGTTTGACTGCTCGTGCCAACATTTTCATGCCTGTTATAATTTTTCTACGAATTAGGCTCTCATTTTTAAATTGTCCGGTAATGAGTGAGGGAGTCAATCAGTCCATCCGAATTCTGTTGTTGGCAATTACAAGCGTCTAGTCCGTCTTCCATAACTCAGCTGTCGTCCTTTAGAGAATACCCGCGTCCATAATCCAAAGACCTATTCCATATTCCATATAACAGTATTAGCACCAAATTCAAAAGACAATCATAGTATACATAAACATAGGCTTGTTTCCTGCAAGAGAGAAGCGGTCAACAGTTTTCAATGATGCCGGCAAGACATCATGATGTTCCAAAAATATCAAATCCGTATCGCTGATCAGTATTCTTAATCCATAATTCGTTGCAAAGTCGTCATCTAAAGAATGATGTATCTCAGCCACGCTTTGATTGTGCTGTTCATATAAGTACCATGAGGATCACATAAGAACCTTGATTTTTGGCATGAACGTGCATTACGGGACTGATGCCAGCAAGTTCTGAGCTGACCTACTCTTGATGAAAATTTGACCTACTTAGGTTACCTATAACAGTACGCTTGGACCCCCAAGTCATCCTCCTCACCCTACGTAGTAGGACCTGTGACGGTAGTCACACTACTCATGTTCCTTACTAGGCCTACGAACAAATTCTTGGACACTTAGGTTTAACAGAGGGAAATCTGAGTGAACGCAATAGTCGGCAAATTCCTGTTATGATCTAAATTTACAATGCTCATATCTTCATTAGGAATCACAAAACCAACACATTCCTCTAGTTTTTTTTCATTGTATCATTTGGAGTTTTCCTTAGTGGTTTTCTCTCAGGCTCTCCTTAAGAACCACAAAATCTATCTTAACTAACGAAACAAGATCTTTGTCCTGGTTCTTGATGCTCATATCTATTCAGAACGTCTTTTGTAGTATTTACAATAGCTATCGCAGTTTTCAGATTCAGTTCTTGTTTCTTGCATCTTTATCTTTAATTTTGCGAATTCAAGTTCCTATAGTTTTTTCATTGTGAAAACTTTGGCTGTTAACTGAGCCTACATTTGATCTTGCTTCAACCTGGCTGAACACAATGAACTTGCGACACTGGAACCACTGTGTCGAGAATGTGTCGAGAATGCGTTCAGTCGACCTGGGTTGGTTCACTTGCGAAACATTATACCTACACTGCATATTGTCTTCCTCCTTCACATGCATCTCGACCGAGATTTTGAAAGCTCGCATGGAAATGTTCTTTTCCTTAGTCCTTTCAGTAGAATTTTATGTAGCTTATCTAGGATACAAAAAACTTTTCAAACAACGTCAGCCACTTTGTATACTGCCACCTCACTTTTTCCAAGATTGCATATATGCCAAAAATAGGGTACTTAAATAAGTTTTTTTACCTCAATTCTAGATAAATTACCTTAAAACAAGAAATGTTTTCTTAGTTTGTCCCATTTTGCCAGATTTATCTTATTTTAAGAAAAATTATCTTAAATATGATTTAATTTTACTAGATATATCTTGTTATAAGAAAAGTTATCTTAAATAAGATTTATTTTTACCAGATGTATGGTGTGATAAGAAAAGTTATCTTAACTAAGATGTCTTTTCTGTGATTTGTCTCCTTAAAATGTAAGATCGTGAATCGAGTGGAAACGGATCGCTACACTAATAGTATGAACCTGTGGTTCCCTGAAAGAAATTGTTCATTGTCAATTTGTAAGAGTTACTGTTACAACTTGCCTGAGATATACGTGAAATTATATCTTCTACTTGAGTGAGGAACATATTTTTGTAATTTAGTATTTTTATCTGCAAATCCACCTTCATGTGCGGTTATGGTTTTCATATGGGTTCATGTATTTGCCGCCATTTTCAACTGAAATCTTCTGTTCTTTCACAATTCTCGCGAATTATATTGGTATCCAGGAACATTATTGAGGAAACTCAACTGAGCCTCTCAGTGCAGATCGTTCTACAGATGAATGAGAGTAGTATGTTGCTCAATGTGTTCAATGAACTGAGCGAAATCGTCGAAAATGAGATTTGTTTTCTTTGGGAGTGGATTTACAGATATACAACAACAACAACAACAACAACAACAACAACAACAACAACAACAACAACAACAACAACAACAACAACATATTGGGAAACAAACTAGATCCTAGGGGCTTCTGTTGGTGAAAGTGCGGATCTGCAGATCGGTTTCGTCGGTTTTGTGTACCTGAACACAGGCAATTAGAAAGTAAGTTTAAGACTGTTACATTGGTTTCAAAGCAAACGCTTTCATTATATATGTCAGATAGGCATTCAAACCAAAGTCATTGCATCAAACCAGTGACTGCAGTCATTTCAGGAAACCTGTCTTTGTAATGTAAGTTGGTGGCAAGTTGCCTCTGGCAATTTTGACTGGCAGACGCTTTTCGGGATTTGAGTATTTGCATAAAACATCGGATCTGGATTCTACATGGTTTGTACTGTATTGATTCCTCCAGTGTTTCCTAGTTCTTTCCTTCAGCTTTGGAAAAATATTCATATATGAACTTGGGTGTATGCTTTAGCTTGCAAGACCTTGTCTGCGACTAAACATTGGGACTTTCTCCACCACAAGCACCTGATGAGCACAAAGGCTGGGCAATTCTATTTGAACAGTTTAGGTGTTTTTACTATCAGGAGTGCAATATGCTGTTATATTTGTAATGTCTATGGAGAATTGAAGATGACAAATTTTTTTAAATTTGAGAAGTATCCATCATATCTTTGGTGTTTGGCTATTTTGCATGGTTTTAATTATATCAGTCTCTTGTCATATCATACAACTTTGACATGGGCGAGAAATGGGCAAATATATTTTAGTATTACTGCTATAAATGGAAAGAAATACTTGTCAAGGAGAGGTTTTAAGGATGAATGCCAAAACAAAGGCCATAAAATATTTAAAATATATTCATTATTTATCTGTTTTACATATATGACTTACTTTTGCCCTTCAATTGCATGATGATGGGTTGAAAGCGACGTTAAATCCTATCACTCACTCACACTTCAATTGCATGACATTATTTTATCATGTTTTTATTTTACATGTATACTGCTAACTGTAACAAGCATATATTCATGTTCAGATTTTGGCAGTAATATAATATAAAAAACTTTAGTTAAAAACGTTAATTGGATTGAAGGGAAATATTTGAAGTGTCACTATGGAGTTTTATTGATCCTGTGGGGAATTGCAGCGTGGCTGAAATTATTGGTATATACCTCTTCTACATGCATAAACTTTTGCATCTAATATGTGCAGACTATTCACTACATGCATCATTTGAATAAAATTTCCCCATCTTCAAAATATTTTTTTTGTCATTTAATTTGATTAAATGTTGTTTAGCATGTTTTTTCTTAATTAAGTAAATGTTGCTAGCTCAAGATCCCTTTTACAATGAATTTACAATGTAAGATAATTTATCTTGAAGACTGTATACATGTTTTCTTGAGTAAGAATATTTAACTCAACAGCCTTGAGAAATATTTACTTATCCAAGTTAACAGCTTTGAGAAATATTTTCTTATCCAAGTGGTCATTTTTTCTTGAACAAGTTAATTTTCTGGAATAAGTTTAATATTCTTACCCCACTCCAAAAATATCTTACTTTAGATTTCATAGCAAGATAAATTATCTTACTGAAGAAAAAATAAGATTTTTTTTCTTAAATGAGTAAAAAGCGCCAAGATAATTTTTCTTAATTAAGATCTTCGAATAAGATTTGTGAATCTTGAATAAGATAAATAAACTTATAATTTTCTTATCCAAGTAAATATCTGTAAGTAAATTATTCTTACCCCACTCCATGATAATTTATCTTATTTCAAGATGATTTTTTCTTAAAATAAGTTTATTTTTTCTCGTTTTAAGTACCCTATTTTTGGCAGTATGTCCTGCCATATCGTTAATTTTCTCAGCCGCACCTCGGGAATGTGTAAATATCTCATTTAGTATTTTATCCTTGATGTCTAAGGCAAACAATAGTACCTATCTCCGTCATTTTCATGTCATGGTGATGTGGGAGCAATTCTTCCATTGAGTCATTCGACACAGCCAATGGATTGGAAGATTTAATAGATTGGCCCAAGGCTTCTTCACCAGGCAAGCCTTCAGATTTTCCACAAATATGCCACACGGACTACATGGCAACATGCAATGACAATAAAAATATAATGAAACTGTCACACATTCATGAGACTATACCATATTGTATAGATTGTATGACAGAGGTGATTATATAATATTATAGTTGTTATAGTTAGTGTATAGGCTATAGACGTTGGAAGCCAAGATACTCAGCTACAGCACAACACTGTTGGAATATCGACCCCGCCCAATCTGAAGCGGGGATGTGCTTATTCTAAATTTTAACAAGGCAGATCCATGCTTTCGGTCAGGTATAGCTAAACTATTTTCCTCTCTACACAGCCACTGCTTAAACATGGAATATTTGTCAAGTTCAGGGCATGTATTAATTGTATCTTCTCATTTTTTTGGAAGCTGGAAATAAGAATTTTTTTGATGAATCTAATAGTGCCTGCTTTGTGTTTACACGACTCTCCCAGATATGATAACAATTTTTGGTATTCAGTATATTTTTAATATAGACCTAGTTGTCACAATGAAGTTTCCTAGATTCATCAGCCCGTTCCAAATGTGCCCTTTAAAAAGTTGAAGTATCTGAGACAAAATGTGCAAAAAGTAGCTGACACCCTGAACAATAGCAAGAAATTTACTTGGGGTTCTCTCCATTTCACCCAGTACAGGACAGTTAGTAGCTCTGGAGTGAACAACCAAACAGGTTTTACAAAATTTTAAATGGATCTTTTCATTGATATAGCTTATTACAGAATGGAGATTCTGTGTAAAGTTTTTCATGTATTAACCAACCAATATTTCAGAGCAATATAATGTAATGATTTGAATAACAGTATTAACAAAGAAAACTCATGCAACAGATGTTTTCCGTTGTATGAATAAGAGCAATTTTCTTCCCAAACTACTGACATAAGGTATCCGTAGCATATCCCATCAGGTGGTGAAAATAATTATAAGGAAAGGATAATTAATGCTTCAAATCGTAATTGAAAACTAGAGATAAAAAAAACATACATAGACTCACTTTGTCAATTATTATGCTGGATTATGAATGACGGACTGGACGCTTGTCAAGGAATTCTATCTCGTTGAAGATAGGCACGTGGCTAAATCGGCACAGCAATATGATGTAATGTTTTTAATTACAACCGGTTACCCTTGTTCTGTTGATAACCACCCATCCTTTACTAGGCGGAGTAAAAGCCATCTCAATGGTCCGTGTGTGGTTATAAGTGACAGCAAACACTGAACTAAACTAAACCGCTTTGAATTAATGAAATGTCACAGCAACCTTGAACCTTATCTACACAAAAAGATATCAAGATTAACCTTCACTGCTCAAACGCTACTAATAAATGATGGCACTTGTGAATAGCGGTCGATTTTCCACTTCTGATTTTTGTTTCACAGAAAAATTATACGCGCCACAACGCATCCATGGACTCCCTCGACGTTCAACCGCTTGTGTTAGGAGAAAGTAACCCCAAATCTGTTTGTTTACAACAACATTGTTTATGAATTGTTTGTTCTCGATGTGACCTATAGCCCCCAAGTTCCTTTAAAGGACATGCGTTAATTATTTTTTTTAAATTGCTGTATTGTGATATAGTTTAAGGAGATTATATCGACAACGGTTATTATTGACATAAGCTTTTCTGGAAGTGGTTAGCGAAAATACTGGCAATCGGTACTTGAGGTGTTGATAATTCACGCCCCAGTCGGTCGGTGAAAACCCGTCGGCTTGAAACAACAGCGGAGGGGTGGGGGTTAATTTTTTCGAAAGAGAAAAAACGGAAACAGCATGCACTGTTGGCGAGAGCTTGACAATTTACTCACGTTCTATTATTTATTGCTTATTTCATATTTCTAGGAAATTAACCAAATAATGGAAGTATAATTACTGCCCAATTCTGAGGGCAATCACGTTTTATACCAACAGTAACATTTTCCTATAAACGATGCCGCGTTTTGTTTGTCCCAAAACTCCAATCGAGCGTTTATGTTTATATTCTCTGGTTTTCAACGAATAATCACACGCTCCTGTGATCTTCGTAGTCTCTTTATTTTTGAGTATACTGGGGAAATCTCTAACGATAAAGATATCCCATTCTGATCAACTTTCATAGGAAAATATGGAATTTTATCCTGGATTTGCATAATTTATTTCAATTCGCAGTTCTTGGACGTATCTTATAAGGTGATTCAAATTCTAAAAAACAGGTTCAGAATAACTGAATAATAATGAGACAGTTTATACATTTGATTGGAGATGTTAATTTCTTTCCATTCATAACGTTTAGAGAAATTGCGCTGTCTGAGCAAGTATGCGACAACCGTTCTCTAGACAGAATAACAAAATAATCTCACGTGGGATAAATTCGAGACAGGCGGGCATAAAGATGACAAAGACGTAGGTTGAATAATAAGCATTTAATAATGATTCCAGGTGGCATTAAACGCTCTCGATCCCTTTTGTGGTGGTACAGATTTTGAAAACCTGTAAAGACATAACGACAATCGTGAGAACTGTCCCATAGAATGGATCAGGCGTTAATGCCCAATAAATATATATCAAATTGATTACCAATTTACTGACATGAGGAAAATGTCAACATGACCAAAACGCAAATACACTCTGTTCTGGTAATACAATCTAAACCATTTACGTTTTAAAGCCAATAGTCAATATAGTCAATACAGATGCTAGTGGGAAAATAGCAATCTCAACTATACGTAAGACAATAAATGCGCTTACCTGTAAAGACACGACAATCCTGAGAACTGTCCCATAGAATGGATCACGCGTTAATGCACTGATCATTCTCAGGCAAGCGTATTTATACGCTTTTTACCACGCAAAACACGGACTTTCACTAGACCGACTAGACCGACTCTAGCCGTTATAGAAAAACAAATTATACAAATTTTTTATATTAAAATACGTGTGTGCAAGTCTGTCGTTTACCGTCAGTTCGCGTAACACCGAAAAACACCGTATAACACGACACGACAAAATGCTAAGTATCTCCTGTTGTCCTACAGATGGACAAGCATTCCAGCATCAATCGCCGCGCAATAGCTTAAATAAAGGATAATCGATTAGTAAACGTGGGTTAGCGAGTGGGAGAATGAATGAGTGAATGAATTAAGACGACCCCAATCAATTTAAATTAACCCTTAGCGTGTCATATCTTTAACCCTATAACATACAATACATAATAACATAGCAATTATGTCCGTGACAATAATATTTAATGATTCATGTTCAGTCTAATTATCTAATAGTCTAAGTATTCGCCGAGATTAATCTCTCTGCAGTAGAGAATATTTATATCAAGCATACGCCTTCGGAATGCTTCAAACTTTCATTTGATGACATCTCGATTCCATTCTCGAAGCATGTCGAGTTATATCGAGTAGGATCGAGATGGTCCTGCGCTTCGAGAGAAAACTGGGCGCAAACCGGGAGAACAATCGATAGAGATAAACCGGGACCCTTCGAGACGAGATATTTATCGGTTTTATTCGTTTATCGAGAAACCGTCTCGATCGATTGGACGTGAGTAGTATATATTACTGATTACAGCGCATATTGACCTACTTTTTTTGTTCCCCCCGGGTAAAATTTTTGCGGAGGAAATTGCGGAGGGGTTTCCCAGGGATTCCCCAGTGGGGGTTTCCCATGACGATCACGTGATCAAGGCATGTCTAGGCTTGTTCTGGGTTGTACAGTTCTGCCATGCGGAGGATGGGTACTAGTATTTCGCTGACGTCCTAGTAATAAACATAATCTATAGGTGTTGTACCACCAAGATGGCGGCTGATGTGGGAGTGGGACCAAGATGGCGGCTGATGTGGGAGTGGGACCAAGATGGCGGCTGATGTGGGAGTGGGACCAAGATGGCGGCTGATGTGGGAGTGGGACCAAGATGGCGGCTGATGTGGGAGTGGGACCAAGATGGCGGCTGATGTGGGAGTGGGACCAAGATGGCGGCTGATGTGGGATGGGACCAAGATGGCGAATTAATTAATTAATTTTAATTAATTAATTTTAATAAATAAATCAATCAATCAATAAATAAATCAATAAATAAATCAATCAATCAATAAATAAATCAATAATAAATAAATAAAGAAAGAAAAAAAAAGAAAAAAAAGTGAAACTCTATACAACGAACCCGGGACTCAAACCAGGGTCCTCTTTATCCAGAGGCAGACACGTTAACCATTACACCACGAGTCTTGTTGTATATTCCAACGTTAAAAATATGATATATAAATCTTCGGCACATACTGGTGCACTGGTCCATGTTGAATCTAATGGGAAACTTACTTCTATACATTTGCGGTATGGTTGTTTGGATTTATTATCTTAGTCTCATCATGTAGAACATTATGGGAAGTGTTGCGGAGCGAATCGGTGAAATTTTTGAAAAAAGTCAAAGAGGTCTGTATATAGCTCCAAGGGAGACAACTCGTGTAGACCAAGCGTATGGAAATAGCCGTGCTGGAGCTAGGGGAGCCACTAATGGACCAATGGGGTCGAGTGAGGTATCAAAGTGAAGCTTATGTGAAGGGGCATTTGATGGTCTGGGTGTGGGATTGAAATAGCGGAATTCTGCGCATGCGCGGTGGCCCAAGGGTATGGAAATAGCCGTGTTGGAGCTAGGGGAGCCACTAATGGACCAATGTGGTCGAGTGAGGTATCAAAGTGAAGCTTATGTGAAGGGGCATTTGATGGCCTGGGTGTGGGGTTGAAATAGCGGCATTCTGCGCATGCGCGGTGGCCCAAGGGTATGGAAATAGCCGTGTTGGAGCTAGGGGAGCCACTAATGGACCAATGGGGTCGAGTGAGGTATCGAAGTGAAGCATTCGTGAAGGGGCATCTAATGGGCTGGGTGTGGGGTTGAAATAGCGGCATTCTGCGCATGCGCGGTGACCAAAGGGCATGAAAATAGACGTTTTGGAGCTAGGGGAGCCCCTAATGGAGCGATGGGGTCGAGTGAGGTATCAAAGTGAAGCATTCGTGAAGAGGCATCTGATGGGCGGGGTGTGAGGTTGAAATATCGGCATTCTGGGCATGCGCGGTGACCCAAGGGTATGAAAATAGACATTTTGGAGCTAGGGGAGCCAATAATGGTCCGACTGGGTCGAGTGAGGTATCAAAGTGAAGCTTATGTGAAGGGGCAGTGGATGGGTGCATGTAAAATGAGGGGTATGACGTCACTTCCGGTTTGGGTGAATGGGCGTGACCTATGGACATCAGACAATCAGAATCGCGTATTTTGACCCGGTGCATTATGGGACATATCCAAGATGGCGGCGTCTGTCTTCTGGTTCAAGATGGCGGCACGGCCGGTGTCGAAAACTGGGCATTTTGTCGGGATGTGGTGATGTAGTGTCGAAAACTGGACCCTGTATGGGCCCCGCTAGAGGTTTTTGCGGTCGAGGTGAGCCACGAATGGTCCGATGGAGTCGAGTGAGGTATCATTGTAAAGCAGTGGTGAGGGAGCATCCGAAGGTATGGCTGTGACGTAAAATTGACGTCATTCTGCGCATGCGCAGTGGAGAAAGTGTATGGAAATAGACGTTTTGGGGTCTAGGTGGACCACTAGTGGTCCGATGGAGTCGAGTGAGGTATCAATGCAATGCATACATGGAGGAGCATGCGGCTACACTAGTGTGTTGTTTGTTTTCAACATTCCGCGCATGCGCAGTAGGTAAATAGCGCTGGGAGGCTGTTTTGGGGCCCATCGGGGCCATCATCGATACGACTAGTAGCGAAAGTGGGCATTTTGGGGCAGTGAAGGAAGGTATTTGGTGTAGAGAGGGATCATCCTTAGTCCGAATGCGTCGTGTGAGATGTCATCTTGTGGCAACGCCCGCCAACGCCAAGCTCAACGCTTCAACGCCCTGGTGAATTAGCCCAAAAGCTCTCATTTTTCTGGACACCAATATATCGAAATGCAGTGACGCCCGTCAATGACCGTCGTTACACTCTAGCATAACACCAGGATATAGACCGGAGAGAGAACAACAACAACAACAAGGATGACACATGAGAGAACAACAAAAACAACCATTTTTTTTCATATAGTTTATTTTCCCCTCCATCATAACATACCCACGCTGGGGGAGCCGCGTTGGGTATGTTTACAATTCAAGAAAGACTCTTGTCCAATCAGAGACCGCCATCTGCATGTCATGTTCGTTCTTGCCCGTTAGATGTATTCTTGTCCAATCAAAAGTCGCCATTTCAGAGAGTTCCGTCTTCGGCCATGTTCGCTCTGAACCGTTTGTTGGTGGCGTTGGTGGCGTTGGTGGTGGCGTTGATGGTGGCGTTGGTGGCGTTGGTGGTGGTGTTGGTGGTGTGCGGTGGTGGTGTTGGTGGAGTCGGTGGTGGTGTGTGTGGTGGTGGTGGAGTCTTTAAATATGGAATGAACATGTGTCCATCATCAGTCCATATGTATTGGTCGACTGATGAACATGTCGTGCACGTGTACGTTCTGTGAGAGAGCATTCTATCGTCGCGATAGTATGCTCAGGCACATTCAACGCAAACACAACCAACAGACACAGCCGAGTCCCGCTATAGGTCCAACAAGAGCAGTAGAGCATCCCTATACGATGACGGTGAGCGGCCCTACAGGGTGTGGAAAGACATCCTGGGTGATGAAGTTCTTAGAGGGAGGTGTGGCAACCCCAGCTCCGACACGTGTTGTTTGGTGTTATAGCCAATGGCAGCCCGCCTACGAAACTATACAAGGTTACAGAATGTGGGCTTTGTCCCAGGAATTCCTCACGACATAGACGAACCCTATTACTTCGATTCCGAGCAGACCAACGTGGTAGTGCTCGATGATCTGATGAGTGCGGCCAAGGACAATTCGAAAATCGGCGACCTATTCACCAAAGGGTCCCATCATCGCAATCTGTCCGTCATCTATTTGACTCAGAATCTCTTTCCTCAAGGGAAGGCGTCCAGAGATATTGCCTTGAACTGCCAATACTTTGTGTTGTTCTCCAATCCCATTGACAGAGCACAAATCGGTGTGTTTGGTAGTCGAATTTATCCTCAGAACATTGACCATTTTATGCGGGTGTTTCAAGAAGCGACAATTCGTCCGTACGGCTACCTGTTCGTAGATTTAAAAGCCCATACCCCCGAAGATCGTCGGCTGACGACCCACCTGTTACCCGGCGAGGAATCACCACAACGGCATATACCCCTACACCATCCGCCGAGTCCACTCCTGGCAGAGCAGCAGCAGCAGCCCACCCCCGTACAGCGGGCCTTCTTCATACCACCAGTCCCGGAATATCACCCAACCGTGAAGGACGAACCCGAGGTTGAAGGACATAATGTGAACTCGAGGCTATGGAAGGATTTGTTCAAAGAAAGTATGGACGCCGAGATGGGCGGGATGTTGGAGGTCAAAGAAAACAAGTTTCAACGCAAAGGGTATTGGAAAGAGGAAGCCGCCCCATTCACCCAAACCGGAAGTGACGTCATACCCCTCATTTTACATGCACCCATCCACTGCCTCTTCACATAAGCTTCACTTTGATACCTCACTCGACCCAATCGGACCATTATTGGCTCCCCTAGCTCCAAAATGTCTATTTTCATACCCTTGGGTCACCGCGCATGCGCAGAATGCCGATATTTCAACCCCACACCCAGCCCATCAGATGCCTCTTCACGAATGCTTCACTTTGATACCTCACTCGACCCCATCGGTCCATTAGGGGCTCCCCTAGCTCCAAAACGTCTATTTTCATGCCCTTTGGTCACCGCGCATGCGCAGAATGCCGCTATTTCAACCCACACCCAGCCCATTAGATGCCTCTTCACATAAGCTTCACTTTGATACCTCACTCGACCCCATTGGTCCATTAGTGGCTCCCCTAGCTCCAACACGGCTATTTCCATACCCTTGGGCCACCGCGCATGCGCAGAATGCCGCTATTTCAACCCCACACCCAGACCATCAAATGCCCCTTCACATAAGCTTCACTTTGATACCTCACTCGACCCCATTGGTCCATTAGTGGCTCCCCTAGCTCCAACACGGCTATTTCCATACGCTTGGTCTACACGAGTTGTCTCCCTTGGAGCTATATACAGACCTCTTTGACTTTTTCCAAAAATTTCACCGATTCGCTCCGCAACACTTCCCATAATGTTCTACATGATGAGACTAAGATAATAAATCCAAACAGCCATACTACAAATATATAGAAGTAAGTTTCTCATTAGATTCAACATGGACCAGTGCATCTTGGTCCCACTCCCACATCAGCCGCCATCTTGGTCCCACTCTCACATCAGCCGCCATCTTGGTGGTACAACACCTATAGATTATGTTTATTACTAGGACGTCAGCGAAATACTAGTACCCATCCTCCGCATGGCAGAACTGTACAACCCAGAACAAGTCTAGACATGCCTTGATCACGTGATCGTCATGGGAAACCCCCACTGGGGAATCCCTGGGAAACCCCTCCGCAATTTCCTCCGCAAAAATTTTACCCGGGGGAACAAAAAAGTAGGTCAATATGCGCTGTAATCAGTAATATATACTACTGACTTGACCCCAAAGGATACTTCATTTTAACTATTACGAAACCAACAGAATAATAAATTATCCGCATTAGTTTACTTTGGTATAGTTATATTCCAGTTTGAATAGTTAATATCCTTTAAAGGATATTCGAACCAAGATATGCCTGTTTCCGGAGATGAAACTGCAGTAAAGGTACCTTAAGTACTGCAGGTGGTCCAGGTTTTGTCTTGTAGATCTACTATCGATGTTGCGTAATACTGAGAGATGTATCCTACGATTTAGTAGCCCGACCATAGGGAGATGCCAGGATTGCTTAGACGGTACTGCAGGATAGCGTAAGAGTTACCTATCAGGAGCTGCAGGTGGATAGTGGACTAGGCAGTGCTATCCTTAGACGGCGGGAGCGGTTACATATCTTTAGCGTATCAAAAACCGGTTGTTCAGTACTGAGAATTGGCTTAAGTGACACTGGGAATACCTTTGATATTCTGCCTCGATAGAGGAAATCATGGTTCGAGTGTCCTTGAAGGAATGTTAGGACTTCAAAACCTGTAGTTATTCTTTTTCTTTTGGGATAATTAATTAATGCAGCCTTTTTGATACAAGTAGTGTATGATTTATATGAAAGAGGGCTAAATTCTATCACAGACGAATTCAGCCACCGTACGAAACATCTACTTCATCGGGTGCTCGTGCACCATATTAAATCGGTTTACGCTTCGGTGAATTAACCCTGCGATTTGTACAAAGATGAATCTTGTAAAATACATGTATATATATTTAAAAGTACTTTTGAAATATGAATATATTTACTATTCTTTGAAACTGAAAATTTGGTGTTGACTCAATCTTTTAGTAGTTAAGTGTAACTGCTAAGTGTAACCTTTGAAGTTAGGACTGTAATGCTTTGCTGAGGTATCCTCTGGCTGGGTTAGAAGTGAATGACACACCTTACCAACTCGACTTACTATGCGTATTTGGTGAATAGAGGCGGACCCATGTAACGATCGCCTTCTAAATGAGATGGAGAATAGACGTTACCATCGTGATACTATGAGAGAGAAGAGCCAGAAGCCTATGAGACGATCAGTGACCTGAAGCATATGGTTGGGCTAGTGATTTCGGTCTATGGGGAGTCTCTTTTCATGTCTATTAGAGAACATTATAAAGTGGTATTTCTACGAGGGTCGTCACGTCAATGGTCGCAGCAAACTAACTTGATACAAGACACACGCTATCAGTCGACCAATCAGGAAATTCGTTACAATAGGATGCGTTCTCTCCCTACCGTCAGTTCACCCGCCGATAAATGAACAGCGCGGACCAAAAGATCGCGTCTCTTCCAGTTATAACATGACACTCCTCACGCACGAAGGGTTCTCCGAAGGTTAACCTACCGAATTATCGCTTTTCTCATCACCCCCATGCAAAAAGCCGTTCAAAGTCGCTATGTTATCGACGTTAGATCTTCATCTCAGATCTCCGAAGATGCACACGTCGAATTGTTGATATCCGGTCAAGGCTCGGATTACGTCGACTTTAAATCCTGCAGACTCTACGTTAAGGCTAAAATAACTCACAGAGATGGCACCACGTTGATCAAGGACCAAAAATGCGACCCTATTAATTTACTCCTTCAAAGTTTGTTGTCTCAGATAGACGTCTCCATGCAGGGTAAGCTCATGACGGTCATGGACAACAGTTTCTCCTATAAAGCCTAGATTGAAACGCTAATCAATTTCGGTGAAGACGCCAAAACCACTCAGCTACTCCCTGTATGTAGCCGACGAAAGTATTAATATGGATACCACGGATCCCGCAATAGGTGGAAGTGTCGGACTTACAGAGAGAAAGAAATTCATCGCGGAGAGAAATGTATTCGAAATGGAAGGAAACTTCATGCAAGATGTTTTCAAACAGCAGCGCTACTCGGTGAACAATGTGGACGTATATATCAAAACGCATCGCTCCACACCGCAGTTCATCATGATGTCGGCGAAGAAAATCCAGAGTATAAAATGGTGATACAAGACATCAGCCTGAAAGTCCAGAAAGTCCGCGTAAACCCCGGTTTGCTTTTGGGACACGCCAAGACCTTGGAAAATATACCGGGAAATATCCATAAGTGAGAACGAAAACCAAAACGGCTTCCTTAACGACGAGACAGACCCTCTCCCGCTGGGGAAATATGTTTTTATCTGTCTACCCCAGCAGACCGGTGTCCAAAGCCGTCGCAGGGGATTATAAAAAGAACCCCCTAAACTTCCAACACTTCAGACTTTTCAGTCTCTTGGTGAATATTGACGGCGTAACGACTCCGGGTCACTTCCTGAGAACGCGGCATAGCTCGTCCTCGAAGAAGAGTTCATTCAAATCGCCTTACCTGAGCTTGTTCGATAGCATAGGACGTACCGGGGATAACTTTGGTAATGCTATTATCGGGTTCGATTATCACAACGGCTCTACACTCTACGCCTTCAACCTCGATCCGTCCTATGCTACAGAAGACCACCTTCAGCGCTAACTCCTACGGCAAGGCAATGCACGTGTGGAAGCGACATTCGAGGAATCATTGCCCGGAAATGTGAGCTGCATCGCCTATGCCGAATTCCCAGCACTGTTCGAGGTGGTTAAGTCTCGCAACATCGTCTCCATTACACCATGAATGCAGATGAACTTCTTTGTATCATTCACATCGACCGTACGCTGGACGCTTGCTTACGCGGCGTGTACCCGGCTGGCAAAATTCTAAACCATGTGGTACGAACACCAGCGGCTTATATCGTAAACACCCATTTGGTGAGTTTCCCCGGGGAACACTGGGTGTTTTTCCCCGGAACCAGCGAGGAACATTTTTCGATTCCTTAACCCTATCTGGCCTTTCTGTGCTATCACCGGAACGACGAAAAATGGAGTGCTGAAACTCCCGGACTTTATAGTTTATCATATTGGGGCCATTTTGTTCCCATTTGCATAACCCCCTGAGCAGAGGATCATGGGTAAATTCAAGATGGTGTTCATGTGGTGTACCGGAAAAGTGATGTTTTTGCCACATTTCTTCAAAATTTCTGCTTTTCCGCGATGAAAAGTGGGTAAAAACTATTTTATTTCACATCACATTAATATTTACTAATTTATCATGCAGTTTTTGCGGAGAAATTGCATAAATAGAAAATTCGGAGAATCCGACCGAAAAATCGACCAAAAAATGCCGTTTTTGAAAATGACGTCACTGTGACGTCATCAAAGCGGACATCTTGGATTTGTTTTACATTTTTAGGTAGAGCTTGACCCAAGGGTATATAGTGTGGTAAGTTTCAGTCCCCTAGCTCAAGGGATAAGAAAAATAATTAGGGAGGGGGGTCCATTTCGGACCCCCCAGGCCTGGACAGGTCCCAAAAAGCCCAGGCCAGATAGGGTTAGGACATGCTTCGGAATATTAACATTTTAGGTTGTAACCCGGAGAATTTCTCGATAGGGACACCGGCCGTCTCATCCTTCAGCTTGCCCAACACTTTCGTATTGTGAACGCTGTGAAGAACATGCCATGACGGGTAATTGCTAAATTCGAACAAATCAATACGCTCTCCCATATCCTTATAAACGTTCTCGCTCTCGATGCGATAGAGTAAGGAATCGGTGTCGGTGAATAGCACAGACTTTTTCCCCATACTTCGGTTTGATATATGAAAAGTGGAAATCATACATCAAGATCTTTGACAAGTTCAAGATTGCGAATCCAACGTAAATCGGCCTGTTCAGTACCAGTTTACGTTTCAACATTTGAACCGCCGCTCGCAAAAAGATCTTGAAGGCGTGAAAATGAGGCATGCACGCGAGCTTACGCAATCGCTTGACGCGATTGATCAATTGCACATCGACCCTATTCCTCAGATTTTCCATGGTCTTGCCGAATACGGCGTATTCATCAGTTTGAAAAAATCCTTTTCAAATTCGATGCGAGCAGTCTTCCTCTTCTCAGTGTTGAAGTCTATTTTTTATTTTTTTATTTATTATTATTTTATTTTTCAGTTATGCCACTATCGCCATCAAAATATTCAATTACTCTAATGCTGTCAAGGAGTTTGACGAGAACTTATACACGTCGGGGGCTATAGTTGTGATTGTGAATGGTCAAACTTTATCTTTACACCATGCAAAAATGTTGTGACTGGTGATCTTGATGTGGTGAGTGATAAGGACCTAAGATTATTCCTGATGAAGGGACCTAAATATAGAGAGCTGAGAAATATATATCTGAAGGCCGACCAGAAGATAGTCCTGTCTGCTTTGGAACAATACGTTATTGATTGGTCTAAGCGAGAAAAAGTTGAACCTACAGTACTCGCTGATTGGCTGGACCTCACCAAGAGCAAGGTCGTTGAAACAATCCGCCATATTGACAGAAGTACTCTTCCCCAAGCAAAACAAGTACTGAGAAGCCCCAACTCGCAAGAAGTTCTAGCAGATCTCCAGAGTAAATTCGTCATAGTCCCAGCAGACAAAGCTCCAAATAATATAATATTAATATGTATTATTACTAGGTGCTGGTTGAAGAATTGAGTGTAAACATATCGTCATCAAATACGTCTACTTACTCTCAAACTGCATTTACTCTGGAAGATTTGTTTAACAATCACAAAACGTGTCTCAAGGAAAGAGGTATTTGTTTTCCAACCAACATAACGATATATCAAACGTATACTGGACACTCAAAATGCATAAATCACCATACAAAGCTAGATTCAAAGCTGGTTCTAGAAGCTGCACCACCAAGCATCTTTCAACCCTGTTGACGAGGGCCTTCTTTGAATTTGGTGCTAATACTGTTATATGGATATGGAATAGGTCTTTGGATTATGAACGCGGATATTCCTTAATGGACGACGGCTGAATTTGAATGACGGACTAGACGCTTGTACTTCAGGCGGTAAAAACATTTTGGGAAAGGTATTGCGCCACTATTTCTAAAACTCTGGCGTTGAATGTATGTGGATATTGAAAAACTCAAAATGTCTTACGGAAAAACTTGATGCTAAAGATCACATACCGTATAGACATGTATCCACATGGGATTTCTCGACTCTATAGTACAATCTCTCATCAGGACCTTATTGACCGTCTAAGTTCATTAATAGTATCTGTGTTCAAGAAAACTGATCGTAAATATATTAATGTCGGATGTCATAAAGCATTCTTTAGCTTTACTACACACAGGAGATATCATTCATGGGATGTTTCTTTGTTTATAGAGTTGCTTGAATTTCTCATTAATAATATGTGAAATTTGGCAACACAATATATCAGCAGCACATAGGTATTCCAATGGGTACTAATTGTGCACCCCTGTTGGCTGACCTATATCTGTTCTCTTATGAATATGACTATATGCAGGCGCTTTCAAATTACAAGCGTCTAGTCTGTCATTCATAATCCAGCCGTCGTCCATTAGAGAATATCCGCGTCCATCATCCAAAGACCTATTCCATTTTCCATATAACAGTATTAGCACCAAATTCAAAAAGACAATCATAGTATACAAAAGCATAGGCTTGTTTCCTGCAAGAGAGAAGCGGTCAACATTTTTC
The DNA here is from genome assembly GCA_036873755.1 of Hanleya hanleyi. NCBI lineage: Eukaryota > Metazoa > Mollusca > Polyplacophora > Lepidopleurida > Hanleyidae > Hanleya > Hanleya hanleyi. The sequence goes on along the minus strand of JAVTVY010035243.1, from coordinate 71,162 downwards.
AATGATGCCGGCAAGACATCATGATGTTCCAAAAATATCAAATCCGTATCGCTGATCTGTATTCTTAATCCATAATATTCGTTGTAAAGTCGTCATCTAAAGAATGATGTATCTCAGTCACGCTTTGATTGTAACTGTTCATTTGAGTGCCATGAGGTTCGTGAAGTACATGGGTTCATACGGCCCCTAGCCCCGGGTTAAGCCGAATTGGACACAAGTTACGAAACGTAGCGCCATAGATCTTGCACGCTACGTTCGTATTTTGCTATCAGCATGCGATATGTATCGCGAAATTTGAGAAACTTTGAGTGTAGGCGCTTGGTGGAATAGCCCTGTGTTTTAAGTTTCTGCACCAGTGTTTTGTGACGCTGATTAAAATCGTCACATTTAACACAGGATCTAGCAAATGCTACTAAGCGAGATATGTATACGCCATATGCAGGTCCCACTGGAATATTACTGTCCAGAAAGGGATAGTTTACGATGTCGAAATTGTAATCATCTCTTTTGTCATAAAGTCGACGAGAGAGAATGCCCGCTTCATTTTTATAGAGATATAGATCTAAATAGATGTGCCTGTAGGGCTATCTGTAGTTTCCTTCAAATCCAGTGAAGGTGGATATATATCCTTCACTGCGTCATTTATATAGCGATTATCCACAGCGAGAAGATCGTCTATATAGCGTTTGGTGAATGAGAAGGAACGGGCTTTGAATGGATCGGTTTTTGAAAGCATATAGTCATATTCATAAGAGAATAGATACAGGTCAGGCAACAGGGGTGCACAATTAGTACCCATTGCAATACCTATATGCTGCTGATATATTGTGTTGCCAAATTTCACATAGATATTTTTAATGAGAAATTCAAGCAACTCTAAAAACAAAGAAACATCCCATGAATGATATCTCTTGTATGTAGTCGAGCTAAAGAATGCTTTATGGCTTCCGACATTAATATATCTACGATCAGTTTTCTTGAACACAGATACTATTAATGAACTTATACGATCAATAAGGTCCTGATGAGGGATTGTAGTATAGAGAGTCGAGAAATCCCACGTGGATACATGTCTGTACGGTATGTGACCTTTAGCATCAAGTTTTTCCGTAAGAAATTTTGAGTTTTCCCGATCCATTCAGAGCCCTTTCCTTCTCACTCACCAAACGCTATATAGACGATCCTCTCGCTGTGGATAATCGCTATATACGCAGTGAAGGATATATATCGACCTTCACTGGATTTGAAGGAAACTACAGATAACCCTACAGGCACATCATATTTAGACCTATATCTCTACAAAAATGAAGCGGGCCTTCTCTCTCGTCGACTGTATGACAAAAAAGATGATTACAATTTCGACGTCGTAAACTATCCCTTTCTGGACAGTAATATTCCAGTGGGACCTGCATATGCCGTATACATATTTCGCCTAGTAGCATTTGCTAGATCCTGTGTTAAATGTGACGATTTTAATCAATTTAAGCCCATAAAACAGGGCTACACCACCAAGCGCTTCCACTCATAGTTTCTCAAATTTGACGATACATATCGCATGCTGATAGCAAAATACGAGATCTATAAGATCTGTGGCGCTACGTTTCGTAACTTGTGTCTAATTCCGCTTAATCCGGGGCTAGGGGCCGTATGAGCCCATGTACTTCAAGATCTTCATGGTACTCATATGAACAGTCACAATCAAAGCGTGACTGAGATACATCATTCTTTGGATGACGACTTTACAACGAATATTATGGATTAAGAATAGTGATCAGCGATACGGATTTGATATTTTTAGAACATCATGATGTCTTGCCGGCATCAATGAAAACTGTTGACCGCTTCTCTCTTGCAGGAAACAAGCCTATTGTTATGACCGTACTCAAATAAGACATCGAGTCTAATTTGCACAATAATATATTTTATATCAAATCAAATTCCCAGGATCACGGCCATTTAAATATAATTATAAAAAAAAACCTCTCACACATGCACACTCGCTCACACAGAATTTCAATTGAATACTGTAATGTTCAGAGTTCATAGTATTTTCAACACAGTCAGTTCATTACAAATCACCATACCGGAAATCAACAGGAATATTTCACCATAGATGGTCAGATATGACACCTCTGTTTCATAGCGCGTGTCGCGTGAAATAGACACTGAATGTCCGAAGAGGAAAGCTCTGATCAGACTGGACGTCGGTCAGGCAGTAAGTTGATCACCAGGTCAGACGTTGATCACACAGTAGTAACATTCACACGGCAGTACGTAGTCCAGAACAAGTCGATTAGATGGGACGTCGACTGAACACTGCTCGGGTGGGCTGGAAGATTTGCAGACATCGATCACCGGACAGGGTGTCGTCGAATCTCTATAGCACTAGAAAAAGACACCGTAATCAATTCCAGTGTCACTCATTTAACATTACGAATATTACAGTACAAATATAGTAGTGTCAACTAGCCCCAAAATTCAATAGTACTATTATTTGCCATATGGAATCAACAGATCTATATACAAATAATACACAGTTCATTAGGCATGTTCAAAACAATCTCGCATTAATTTATCATAGCTATTTCGACATACCTCCAGGCTTTCCAGACAAAACTCTGAGCACACTCGTGCTAATCCAAATCATGGACTCCAACATGTACTTTTAAACATGTACCATATACAACGGGATCTCTCCGACCCGCTTCCCACTAATGTCGCTCGACAATATGTAACACACAGCAAGATTCTACCTCTTTAAAAAGAGTTGGACCAGAACCGTATTTGAATATCAAAATGCCGCCGTGCCCGTGCCGTCCACAGATTCTGTAATCCTACAATCTGTACACATATACATGCTAATATGGTTAATCTGAATACAAATCATTGTATCGGCCAAGTAAAATACAGTGACCGCAACACTTCACAATCAAGTAAATCCAGCGTGTGCAGAAAAATAATAATCGGAGCGAAGCTCCACTAACTATTTGCATATAAATAGATAGGACCAACAAATCTCTCATAAGGCAGTCTTTTTATGTTCGTGTCAGTTTACACACATAGCTGTATTATGACCATGTACCGGTTATACGGACAATTGCAAATTATAGGGACTTCATTCATAACATCCCCCAACTAAGAATAATCTTGCACTTGTCCAAATATAACAATCCTATAAGAACCGGCATTGCCGTCTCCGTTAACATAGCAGCAGTGATTAAAATACTCTGCTCAAGAAATCCGCCCCAATGTTATCTTCACCCTTAATAGACTCCACTACATAAGTGTAAGGCTGGAGGGATAAAGCCCACCGCATCAGTCGCTGATTAGTATGCTTCGCTTGATTGAGATATACTAAAGATCTGTGATCGGTCTGTAAGCGAAAATCTCTACCAAATAAGAACACCTGTAGTTTCGATATCGCCCAAACAATGGCCATGCATTCACGCTCTACTACCGAATAATTCTTTTCTCGCGGAAGCAGTTTCCTACTCAAGTAAGCCACCGGAAATAGCGTACCATCGTAATCTTGCAGTAGAACTCCGCCTAAACCGAGATCTGAAGCATCAGTGCGCAATATAAATTGACGGCTCAAATCAGGCAATTTAAGGACAGGTGCGCTGCACATCTCTTCTTTCAAATTGTTAAATGCCTCAGTGTGTTTTGGAGTCCAAGGTAGTCGGTTAGGAATTCTCTTCTTTGTCAAGTCTGTTAATATCACAGCCTTCTCAGAAAAGTTTGGCAAAAACCGTCTGTAATAATTAATCAGACCCAAAAATGATCTTAGCTGCTTTTTAGTTTGAGGGATGCCTGCGTCCTTAATTTTGGCAATCTTATCCGCTTGCGTCATAAGTTGACCGTTTTCTATGGTGTGACCTAGAAAATCAGTACTATTGTAACCTACAAAACATTTTGTTGATTTTAAGGTTATATTTGCCTCTCTTATCCGTTGGAAAACTTTGCGTAATACCATCAAATGTGATATCCAATCCTTTGTGTGGATAAGAATATCATCGACAAAATTTTCAACATCGTCTAATCCTTTCAAAATCTTTCTCATCATCCGGTTATATGATGCACCCGAGTTGACTAATCCAAATGGCATCCTACGATACTGATAATGGCCAAATGGTGTACTGAAGCCAGTAATTTCCTTTGATGTTACCGACATAGGTATCTGCCAGTATCCTTTACAACAGTCTAGTGTGCTAAAATATTTGTCAGCTGAAAGTTTGGCGAATATTGCTTCAGCATCAGACATAGGTTCATTATCAATCCTAGTGATCTTGTTTACTTTTCTCATGTCGGCACAAAGACGGATACCTCCATCTTTCTTTTGTACCATAACAATAGGACTACAATAAGGAGAGTCCGATGGCTCAATCACACCTAACTTCAGCATATCGTCAATTTCGTTCTGTAAATTGGCATACATAGCAAATGGTATTGGATAAGGTTTTGATTTGACCGGACTATCATCAGAAAGAATGATGTTGTGTTCAACTAGTGTAGTTAATCCGGGTACATTTGAAAATATGTCACTATATTCTTCGATCAAATCGTTTACCTGTCGACGCTGCTCATTCGACAAAATGGGACTAACATCTACAGATTTCCAGTCTCCAATCTCCGCAGAATCGAATGTCTCAACTTCCAGTTCTTTTAACTCACTATCGGTTTCTAACATAACAGCCACAGAACCGACAACAGGAGGCACTCTTTGTACGTACTCTTTCAACATATTAATATGGAAGACCTTGTCAACACCATTAATATCAAGTACGTAATTATTAACACCCAATCTTTGCTTAACCGGAAATGGACCTTTCCACCTCATTAACAGTTTATTGCTGTCTGTTGGGAGTAACAATAACGCCAAATTACCTTCTTTCAGTCGTCTAGGTGCCGCCTTAACATCAAAATACTTTTTGCTGGTTTCCTGTGCCTTAGTCAACTCATCCTTGGCAATAACACAGGTCTGCTGTAACCGGTCCTTAAGATCCAAGACATAATCATAAGTGGTTCTTACTTCGTCCTCAATCTGTGCATTAGCCCAGACTTCCCTTAATATCGCCATGGGTCCTCGTACTGTACGTCCATACAATATTTCAAACGGTGAAAATCCACCCAGACTTACCAACGGCGCTTCTCTGTAGGCAAATAGTAATGGCTCTATTAGGCGGTCCCATTCCGCTGGAGTCTCGCCACACATGCGCTTTAGCATTGATTTGAGTGTTCCGTTATACTTTTCACAGAGCCCATTACACTGCGCGTGGTATGGAGTCGTGTAAACACCATCAATAGACAACAATCTATGAATTTCTTTCATCATTTCAGATGTAAATTGAGTTCCCCTATCACTCAATACCTCTTTTGGTACACCCACGTTACTAAACATACCTATCATGGCCTCAGCAACAGTAGCCGTGTCAATATTAGACAATGGAGCAGCCTGTGGATAACGAGTAGCCATATCAACCATCGTAAGGATATACTTACTGCCCCTTTTTGTCCTTGGTACAAGTGGTCCGATTATGTCAACCGCAACCCTATGAAATGGCATAGAAATAATAGGCATTTTCTCTAGTGGGACTTTGCGTACTTTACCTTTAGGAATGGTTCGCTGGCAAATGTCGCAAGACTGACAGAAACGATTGATGTCACCATGCATCCCAGGCCAGTAAAAATGAGCTTGTATACGATTGCTAGTCTTACTAATACCCATATGACCACCTAAAATGGACTCGTGTGCAACCTGTAACACCATCGTTCGATATTTCAATGGAACTACTAATTGTGGCTCATACGTGCTTCCGTTCTTTCTTGAACGAACTTCACGATACAGTAATTCATTCTCTTTGAAAAACTTTATTTCAACAGTACCCTTCTTACCAATTGTTCCAGTTTCTGCCATTTTACGAGCATGTTTTAAACTCGCATCTTGCGATTGTTCACGCAGGAACGTTTTTGAGTCACCTGCCTGTGGTAATTTTGGTACTTTAAGGGGACGGTTCTTGGGCATCATTTTAGTTTAACTGCGCGTCACAACAGCGTTACTACTTATCAAGTTAACACTATCTAGCTCCGTGGACTCCTTTTTGTCGCTAGGTTTAACATCTGGTTCTATACGGGACACGTTTCCAACAATCAACTCACAAATAGGGTTATCCAAACACAAAGCCTTAACTACTCCCGTAAAGTAGGGTGTATCAATATATACTTCAGCTTCAGGCGCTGAACGTACAGTTTTATCCACAGAAATATACAACTTGACTTCACCAGTCAGTTGCCTGTCACTCACTAGGTCTCGTTTGATAATTACTCCGGAACAACCAGTGTCACGCAACACAATGACCTTTTTGTTACCTACAAATCCGGGTTGAGTTGGGAGACCCCTCAAAATCTTTGCGTCTTCTGGAAGTAAATAATCATCCCCGATCGATGGAATACGAGGTGCTAATTGTCCGCAATCATTATTGCATGTGTGAAATTCATCTAGAGGAAAGCATGTCGCAGAATATGTACATGTAGGTTGTGATGGACTAGCATGTTGGGGAAAAGCATTTCCACCAAATGTTTGAACAGCAGCAGAAGATTGACCTTGTTTCCCCTTTAACATACAATTAATCGCCTTGTGACCTACTTTAGAACATATGAAGCATGTCGGTCGTGGACGATCAGCAAACCATTGTTTCTTTTCAGGTAGTTTGTCATTTTTTCCTCTCGTGCTATTAACATCCGGTTGCTTGAATTGTTTTTGATCTTTATATTTTGGTTTATCGAATGTTGTTTGGTGAGCGCTTATGTATGTATCGGCCTCCTGAATAGCTTCATCAATTTGGCGAATGGACTTCTCTCTTAAATAGACAGACAAATCTTTAGGACAATGGAACAAAAATTGCTCCAAAACTAAAAATTCTCTAATTCCGTCATATGTGTCATCAACATCAGCAGCATTAGTCCATCTATCGAAGTAATTCAGTAATCTGGCCATGTATTGAGATGGCAACTCATCTTTTTTCATTTTTTCGGAATGGAATTTCCGACGGAAACCGTCTTCAGTGAGCTGAAAACATCGCAATAGCGCTTTTTTTAATTTTTCGTAATCATTTGCCTCAGTCACTGGGAGTCTAGTATACACGTCTAAGGCCCTACCCTTAAGAAGTGCGCTCAGATATATAGCAAAATCTGTCTCTTTCCATTTATGTGCAGCAGCATATCTTTCAAACCTAAGCAGATAAGAATCCATGTCATCTTTGTCTTCTGTTGCTCTCTATTTTCAACATACTCCATTAATTCCTTACCCTGCAAACCGAATGATTTTCCAAGGTTGATTAATCTTTCAGTGTTGTCCATAATTAACAAAAATATTAACAAATAAGAAATCAAAAAATAGTTCCGATCGCTTTTAAAGCAGATCATTTCGGACTCTACAACTTTCTACGGCATTTAACGCGACACGAATACTCGGCATACAAGCTAGAGTGCTACGAGAAACACGTCGTTCCAATCCGTCCATAACACCGTCCACGAGCATTAATCCTACCCGTCCCTATTCACCCTTGGGACTACTTAAGTACAACTATAGGATAGTGATTAATCGAGTGGAGTCTATGGGGCAAAGAAACATTGGAACGAACTTACCGATATCAACAACCAGCCACTGCTATGCAATCCTCTCGACAGCAATATTTGTCCTGTAACAAACCAATACAGACATTAGTTATTTCCACAAAAATGATTCACCGAAGTACAAAATCAGAAATCTCAATTATGCAAATTTATGCAAATTTATGCAAATTTCCCGGACAAGCCCCCATTGTTATGACCGTACTCAAATAAGACAACGAGTCTAATTTGCACAATAATATATTTTATATCAATTCAAATTCCCAGGATCACGGCCATTTAAATAGAATTATAAAAAAAAAACTCTCACACATGCACACTCGCTCACACAGAATTTCAATTGAATACTGTAATGTTCAGAGTTCATAGTATTTTCAACACAGTCAGTTCATTACAAATCACCATACCGGAAATCAACAGGAATATTTCACCATAGATGGTCAGATATGACACCTCTGTTTCATAGCGCGTGTCGCGTGAAATAGACACTGAATGTCCGAAGAGGAAAGCTCTGATCAGACTGGACGTCGGTCAGGCAGTAAGTTGATCACCAGGTCAGACGTTGATCACACAGTAGTAACATTCACACGGCAGTACGTAGTCCAGAACAAGTCGATTAGATGGGACGTCGACTGAACACTGCTCGGGTGGGCTGGAAGATTTGCAGACATCGATCACCGGACAGGGTGTCGTCGAATCTCTATAGCACTAGAAAAAGACACCGTAATCAATTCCAGTGCCACTCATTTAACATTACGAATATTACAGTACAAATATAGTAGTGTCAACTAGCCCCAAAATTCAATAGTACTATTATTTGCCATATGGAATCAACAGATCTATATACAAATAATACACAGTTCATTAGGCATGTTCAAAACAATCTCGCATTAATTTATCATAGCTATTTCGACATACCTCCAGGCTTTCCAGACAAAACTCTGAGCACACTCGTGCTAATCCAAATCATGAACTCCAACATGTACTTTTAAACATGTACCATATACAACGGGATCTCTCCGACCCGCTTCCCACTAATGTCGCTCGACAATATGTAACACACAGCAAGATTCTACCTCTTTAAAAAGAGTTGGACCAGAACCGTATTTGAATATCAAAATGCCGCCGTGCCCGTGCCGTCCACAGATTCTGTAATCCTACAATCTGTACACATATACATGCTAATATGGTTAATCTGAATACAAATCATTGTATCGGCCAAGTAAAATACAGTGACCGCAACACTTCACAATCAAGTAAATCCAGCGTGTGCAGAAAAATAATAATCGGAGCGAAGCTCCACTAACTATTTGCATATAAATAGATAGGACCAACAAATCTCTCATAAGGCAGTCTTTTTATGTTCGTGTCAGTTTACACACATAGCTGTATTATGACCATGTACCGGTTATACGGACAATTGCAAATTATAGGGACTTCATTCATAACACCTATGTTTATGTATACCATGATTGTCATTTTGAATTTGGTGCTAATACTGTTATATGGAATATGGAATAGGTCTTTGGATTATGGACGCGGATATTCTCTAATGGACGATGGCTGAATTATGAATGACGAATTCCCATGTAATTGAAAACCCGTCTCCATCTAACCAGTCGATATTAATGACCTAGCGATCAGATTGAATTGTGGTATAGTGTCACCTTACTATGCTGTCGTCAGAGGACCCCACTTCGTTTCAAAGCTTGTGTGACACATGTTACGTTTGGCTATATATTTGTCTCAGTCTCTAGTCTTAAGGATCAATTGTGGGGCTCCCTGAAAGAAAATACAAATATGTATATACCGATTTACTAATAATAACAAATGATTGACAAGAACAGATACGGTATTACTTAGAATAACCTGAGAAACCGATGGTTCAGTAATAGGAATAGTAAAATTCTTTGCCCAGGTGTGCAGTTCTATCCATATTTGTTTCGAGTATGGTTACAGAAGCAGCACATCTTGGAATCGGTCTTACCTTATAAGTTTAACAGATGGTTTGTAACAAGTATCCTATGAATAATTTGGTACTGAAAATACTGTAAATGTGTTTCTTTCGTTGCACTGTATACTGTTATATACGGAGGACCAAGCAATATCATTATTGAATGCTAGTTCTGTCTCCCACTTTTTATGATTATTCAAAGGTTTTATTCCAACGTTGTTCAATAATATCTTGTGTAAGACTTTCGAACACTTTTGGCCCATAAGTCTCCTATACATTTCCACTTCAGCAAATGTAACGGTTACCCGTTTGTGTATAGAACAGATTGAATCAGGACCGTGTACTGCGCTGGAAGGTGGAAAGGACGACCTTGACCCATGTCGTCAGCGGCGAGCAGGACAGATTTCGGAAATGCATTCCCCTGTATTTCTCGTTTACCAGACCGAGTTGGAAGCTGATATTTGACAATTACGTCAGTTATGAATTATGGTTTGTTCTTCCATAGCCAGATTTATTCAGCGAGGTCTATATAAACGGTTCGGGAAAATGTGGTTTAAGTGACAGTAAAGAGGGCGCTGGTGTCGTCGACTGTGATTGGCCGTGGTTCACGGAAGTGCGGTAACCCTATATAAGCTTGAGCTGACGTAGAGATCGGGGACAGACTAGAAAGAAAGTGCTGGAGGAACACACGCCAGGTCAGCCTGTAATTCCTTGATTTTGGCATAATTACGGTTGAGCCGTAATGCAGTTGTTTTTGGCCTGGGAATCTAAAAGCTTGTAAATCCTGTAGTTAGTGTAACCTGTAACAAACACGCCAGTCCAATGAGAATTTGCCGGTTCGCATCTTCAGGTGGAAACGTGTTTTGTGGTTATACTATAGTTTAGGGAACACGACAGTGTGTTTGTGTTGTATGTAGTTTTGGGACCTTGGGTAATACTGTAATGAGACATGTGTTTGCCTGTAGCACATTTAGGCAACTTGCATGGTCTAACTTCAGTATGAAATAGGGCTTTTAGATCTATATACCAGTAGGTTGATAATTTCGACATTATTGCTGTGCTATCTCGCTGCACTGGGACTAAAGCCACAATATTTGTGTCGATTTGTTGACCGTGAAGCGGTATATATGCTAAGTCAGGAATTCCCTCACCCCAAGAAATATACAACTGCACTAAACACAGGGAGAAATAAGCCAAACTTCCACTGCCATAATACGACGCAAACGGCTGTGCAACGCTATACGGGCGAAAACGAGCACCGTGATTACGGCCGGGCGAAGCAAATCAAGTACAGGCGGGCGTGCTGCTTTCATCAAGAAACGTCGGTAAACCGTGTATTCCGGGGGCCCAGCAAACAGGGTCGAGTAGTCGGCTACACGAACGGCGTCCAGCAGGGAAAGAGAGAAGTACAGAACATCGTACAGGACAGAAAGATACAGCACACCGAGTACCCAAGAAATAAACAGCACACAGACCCCACAGAAAGATACAGCACACAGATTCCACCAAGAGGAGACGTGTATTTATCACACGTTAAATGAAGAAACACAGATTACACAGTCAAGAAAGCCACAGACCACAGATCCATACAGGGAAGAAATGCGTATTTATCACGCATAAAGGCATGGTGCCGATGGGCCAGCTTTTATCGATGTAAAAGTAGTAACAAAACATACAGGTTCCAGTAGGACACGTGTATTTATCACACGTTACAGAAGGCGGGCTTCCTTTCACCGATGTAAAAGTGGTAACAAGATTTACAGACAGTAAAGAGAAGCCAAGGCACAGCAAAGGCAGATTTCTGAAACGTCGGTTAGACGTGAAATCTGCAGGGTCGCTAACTACAGACTTAGACAAGCCAAGGCACAGCACAGACAGATTTCTGAAACGTCGATTAGACGTGAAATCTGAACGTACCGTACGATGTTTCATCGGTACCAGATGAAATAGTAATAGCACATGATATACCCAAGTAATTGTCCTGACGGTCCCGGAGAGTTGAGTGGTGCGTGATACTTACCTGAGAGATCGTCGTGAGGTCGTGTAGTCACAGGCCGGGCTATAGACGGGTTGCAGCAGCCGTAAGGGTTGAGACGCCGGGCTATACTTACCTGTGCGGGAAGCAGACTGGTGAGCTGACAAGTTACGGTCAAGCTCCGACGACTGGGGGTGAAGTACACGCCGAGTTGCCACGTCTCTGGAGAGAGCGTCACCGCCGTGACGTTCCAACGACTGGGGGTCGTCCCTGGAGAGAGCGTTACCGCCGTAACGTTCCAACGGGCCGTGACGGTTCAGCGACTTGGTGCTATATCTGGAGAGAGCGTCACTGCCGTGACGTTCCAACGCCTGAGGGTATCTGTATATTGGGGAGAACGTTACCGCCGTAACGTTCCAACGGGCCTTGACGTTTCCACGACTGGGCGACGTATCTGGAGAGAGCGTTATATCCTTAACGTTCCAACGACTGGGTGCCATTCCTGGAGAGAGCGTTATATCCTTGACGTTCCAACGACGGAAGAGAAGGGCCAGCAGCCAGGCCGCCCTTATCCCCAGAAGAGAAGGGCCAGCAGCCAGGCCGCCCTTATCGCGCATTAAAGCACTATATCAACTATAAAGTTATATGCATACACTCTCATATATATATTATTACCATATAACATCGAGCTTAAAAACTGCACACATTCTCCTCTATTATCCACATATACACTAGGGTTACGTTGACTGTATATGCACACGCTCTCTCCGGGGCAGGTATCTGTGAACCTGAGGTGCACACGCCAAGTGCATGTATCCGTCAACCTCACGTGCACACACCAAGTGTATGTATCCGTGAACCTTACATGCACACCCCAAGTGTATGTATCCGTAACTTGTGTGCACCCATCCTCTTACATCACGTGTATATATCCATCAAGATTATTTGCAACCACTCTCCTAGTGTCTGTACATATGTGTAAATATCTTAACGTTACATCTCCTTAGACATTCTGTCTAAGCCACGCGGTTCTACGCTATTATTTGTAACCGCGTATACCATTTGTGCAGAATATACCATAATAGACCTTTACATTCGAGTCAGTCATCCTTGTAGGGTTGTGATCATCTCTTCGAGCCCCGGATCTCTACTAGTGAAGGGGTTAACGACGGTGACGGCCAGAATGCCAGTGGGCAATCCCGGTTATTGATTCGTTTTCTTCTAAACACTACGACTGGTCCTGCTCGTACACGTTACAGCAAATATGGTATTTTTGACAAAATATTCATTTTTAATATACTTGCGTTTTTCAGTTGGAATATTTTGTATTATGGCACAGTGGAGGATGCAGTGGGAAGATTTAATTCCGTACTTATTCTGGAGCTCCTTGAACTGTAAGAAGCGCATGCCATCTTGGCTCAACAGGTCACTTAGTGTAGAGGCATTCCGCTCAGACCAGCCGACAAGATGCCATTCTGACTTAGTGGCAAGATCAAAGAAAAGGTTATCTGTTGCCATGTTAAACACTGCGCCCATGCCATTAGTGCATCACGCAAAAACAGATTTTTCATTTCTTTCTGCATGACCGGTTCCAAATGTTGTGCCAGACAGGTTAAAGGTTCCTATTAACTTATATGCCAAGAACATCTTTACGTTGCGCTACTCTCTTTATCCATTTTATTTTCATATACGAAGCGAAAGTCTGAATTTGAAACATATTCATCCCCCCTCGTCTTTTGGTGTGATCATAGTTTTACGCTTGCTTTGGTCATGATTACCATTCCAGATAAAGTTAAAGATGATTTTTTCAAGTTCAGCTACGAAGGAAGATTCAGGATCAGGTAGCACTTGAAAAAGATGCACAAGAAGTGGGAGGATAAACGTTTTAATAATGGTAATTTTCCCAATAGGAGTTAAATTTCTCCTACCCCAACTAACTATAATTATTTTTATAGATACCATTTTGTCACTATAGTTTTTGTTAACCGTTAGTCTAATAGTGGGGTAAAACCAGATTGCGAGTAGTTTATAACCTTCTGCGTCCCAAGTCATCCTGCAATGAGGACACAATTTCACAGAGCTTCCTTTTTCTTTACCAATCCATGCTGCCATTGACTTCTCAACTGTTAGGCACAGACCAGACGCTGAAGAAAAACTCGTCCAGGATACCCATAGTTCTCGCGAGAGATTCACGAGATCCATCCAGAATGAGAGTCGTGTCATCGGCATATTGTTGTATTTTGATCTCAGAATTTTCTACTTTAATCCCCTGGATAGTTTCATCTTGTTTTACGGCGATGGCGAGACTGCGACTAGAATACATAGATATGAAGATATCGGGTCCCCCTGTCGACAACCCCGGTTTAGGTTAAAGAATTCTGAAAGGTATCCGTTATTCATAACACAGCTTTTTGAGCCATTCTGGAAGACTTTTATCTTACGAATGACGTCCGCTCCAAAAAATAAATGATTTCCATGTGTTTTCAATATAATCCCATGAGACCAAATCAAAAGCTTTTTCGAAATCTATCAGAAACAGAAGTCCTGGAATATTGTTTTCTTCTGTATAATTTATGATATCAAATAAGAGTCTGGTTATTTCTCCAATAAAGCGTTGTTTCATGAAGCCTTCATAATTTTCGACTGATCGACCTCACATCTCTGCACAGATACGTGGATGCCATCTTCAAGGACCAAACTACGGACTTAAAGGTAAATCTCGTATTTGGCTATGTGCTGGAGCATACGGAGACGGAGAAACCTCGGTATCTCTATTGCAGTACATGTACCAACATCAGGGTATTTGACCAACCGTTCACCATCACCAATCAGAGTTCACTGGAGTCGAGAGCAGCTGCAGATCGTGGCTCCCTCAGAATGGGCCTGTCAATAACGCCCCAAACGAAAATTGGCAGATGGATAGAGTGACCAATGTCACATTTTTTGTGACTAAACTGATAAACCACCCCATCGAATGAACGCATTCACCCATATACTGACGGATACCGTAATATGTCGCATATTCTCTCTATGTTCACATGCCGATCATTGAAGTTTGCTCTGTAAAAACATGTACCATATTTTACGGCGCTTAGAATAAAAAACATGGTGCTTGATATTTTATTTTTTAATCTGGAGATAAATAGGACGGCAGACATGGACAACAAATGCAGAAAGGATTGGGCAGGAGCAGCCGACAATGCGCCTGATAAGCAGACAAGAGCATACGAGAGTTGTAAACATACCCATAGTTGCTCCTCTCACTTGGGTGTGTTGTGATGAAGGGGGTAATAAAATGTGTAATACGCAATGTTCCTGTTGTTGATGATGTCTCTTGGTTGTGTTTATATTGAATGTGTCTGAGCATATTGTTGCGATGCAAGAAAGTTCTCTGAGAGAACGCAATTCGACAGTGAGCACGGTTGAACTCAAACACACACACGTGCGCACCAATACACACGCGCGCGTGCGCACACACACACACACACTTCCTGTAACTGGTACCCTACAGGGGAAATAACCGTACCAGGTAGCTAGACCGAACCTGGTCCTTTTCTTAAATACTCGCGCATGCGCACCATCGAAACTGCCATTTCTGTATTACTAACCGATTGCGTATGTTTTGAGGAACGTGACTTCCAATAGCAACCACCCCAGTCGGAATCTATCCCAAGAATGCTTCACCCACGACTGCGCATGCGTAGAATGAATCGACTCACACTACAAATGACACCAGCCTAATTCGCCCCAACGAGTGCCCAACACGACCCATTTGGACCACAGACGGTTCGCTGATTGGTGCAGAGAACAACGTAGGAGAGTTCTTTTGTGGGTGAGAGATTATAAAATAGGCGGTAGGTGGGGATGTTGATCATTTCAGATCCACAGCCGATATGTTCTCTTGCATGACTTGCCAGAAGCTGTTTACTCGTCAAAATACTTTGCGACGCCACGTATCGTCTATTTACAAAAACAAAGAGTGTGCCTGTACGAGCTGTGGGGAGCTATTTAATCGCCTGGAAAATCTTAGATGTCACGAACTGACACTCCATGGGACACCCAATTATCCATGCGAGGAGTGTGGCCAACTTTTCAAACGGCCCAGTCGTTTAAGAAAGCACCAACGCTCGATTCATTACAAGCGTCTAGTCCGTCATTCATAATCCAGCCGTCGTCCATTAGAGAATATCCGCGTCCATAATCCAAAGACCTATTCCATTTTCCATATAACAGTATTAGCACCAAATTCAAAAAGACCATCATAGTATACATAAGCATAGGCTTGTTCCCTGCAAGAGAGAAGCGGTCAACAGTTTTCAATGATGCCGGCAAGACATCATGATGTTCCAAAAATATCAAATCCGTATCGCTGATCAGTGTTCTTAATCCATAATATTCGTTGTAAAGTCGTCATCTAAGAATGATGTATCTCAGTCACGCTTTGACTGTGACTGTTCATATGAGTACCATGAGGTTCTTGAAGTACATGGGTACATACGGCCCCTAGTCCCGGGTTAAGCGGAATTGGACACAAGTTACGAAACGTAGCGCCATAAATCTTGCACGCTACGTTCGTATTTTGCTATCAGCATGCGATATGTATCGCCAAATTTGAGAAACTTTGAGTGTAGGCGCTTGGTGGAATAGCCCTGACCCATCATCACGGCTTGGGCGACAAATACCCACTGAAGAGGAGTCCCGGAAGGTCTGTCCCACTGAAGACGAGCCCAGGGAGACCAATGTCACTCATGAAGCGAACTCAGGCAGCCCGCCTATACCCGCTGTGAAGGAGGGCCTGGATATCCAGTTGCAACCTAGTCATGGGCCTGAGGACATCAAGTATTTCCGGGAAGATCCAGTGGATGTCCGCAGCGATCTCTTACCGGACGCCCATCCATTAACAGGGACTATTGGTTCATGATCCGACGATGATCCGACATCTACAATTTCCGGCTAGAGGACCTGTCTCGGCTCTTCAATTACGTGGAAGCCATCTTCAACGACCAAACTACGGCCTTCAAGTTGAATCTGGCGTTTGGTTATGTGCTGCAGCATAAGGAGACAGACCAAGTCCGATACTTTTATCCGAGCAGTAACATCCGGGTATTTTACCAACCATTCATCATCATTAATCATGCGTCGCTGAAGACCGTGCTGGCCCAAGTGGACCACTTGGATCCCTTGGAATGGGCGCAAGGCCAACGCCCCAACACCCAGTGAATCGGGGAGAGGTTGACCAATGTCACGGTTTTCGTCACCAAACTAACCGATCACCCCATCGGCTGAACGTATTCACCCATACATTGATGGGTAACATGCCGTTGATACTCTATATGTCGACATGCCGATCGTTAAAGTCCGCTCTGTAAACACATGTGCCTAATATTAGAGCTTGAAATTAATAAAAACATGGTGTTTGATATTTTAATTTTTATTCTGTGGATAAATAGGTAGACAGACTCAACACCAAATGGAAAAGATTGGACAAGAACAGCCAACAATGCCTCTGATATACGGATAAGAGCATACTTGGACGAGAGTATCCGAGAAATGTAAACATACCCATAATGGCTACCTCAGCTTGGGTGTGTTGTGATGGTGGGGAAAATAAAATGATTGACCTGTCATCCTTGTTGTAGTTGTTGTTCTCTCACTGGTCTACATTATGGCGTTATGCTAGGGCGTTAAGGCGTAACGACAGGCGCTGACGGGCATCACCGCATTTCGATGAATTAGTGTCAATTCCATGGAATATCTAGAACATCAGAACTTCAGGGCTAATTCACCAGGGCGTTGAAGCATTGAGCTTGGCGTTGGCAGGCGTTGCTACAAGATGACACCTCACACGATGCATTCGAACCGCGAATGATCCATCTCTACCCAAAACACCTTCCTTCACACCCCCATAATGCCCGCTTTCGCTACTCCTCCTACTGACGATGTTACCAATGACGTCACAGATGACATGGACATCCCCATCGTGGGCTATACCACGAGGGCTTCACACTGATACTTCACACGATCCGTTCGTACCACCGATGGGCCATCTCTACCCCAAACACTTTCCTTCACACCCCCAAAATCTCCACTTTGGCTACTACTCCTACTGATGACGTCACCAATGTCATCACAGATGACGCAGACATCCCTCATGTCGTGGTCTACACCCCGAGGTATACAAGATAACTCAAACGACGCATTTGGACCGCGAATGGTCCATTTCTACCCCAAACATACCCCACGCACCCCCAAAATGCCCGATTTGTCTACTACTCCTACTGATAACGACACCAATAACGTCACAGATGACACGGTCATCCCTCAAGTCGTGGTCTATACCTTCAAGATGATACCTCACACGGTCCATTTGGACCACGGATGGTTCCTCAAATATACCAATGCACCATTAAAACGCCTGCTTTCTATACTACGGCCAAACTGCGCATGCGCAGAATGATGAAAATGGACGATACACTAGTCCATCCCCATACACTGTCTACTGAGCATGCGCGGAATGACGTCAGTTCCACCCCAAACCCATCCAGTCGGATGCTACCCCACGAGAGCTTCAAAATAAGACCTCATACGACCCATTTGGACCACTAGTGGCCCACCTCGGCCCAAAACGTCCCTTCCCATACACTTTGTCTACTGCGCATGCGCACAGTGACTTTTTTAACAAATTCCAAGCAATGGCTTCGAGACGCCTGCCATCGTGTTCTATGTGGTGAGACGAAAAAAAGAAAAAAGATGCCACGCTCCCTACCGCAATTGCACAGGAGTGGGTTTCCGATTGGGTTAAACATTGTTCACTCCGCATAGATTAACATTGGGGTCTTCTATGTAGGGGGAGATCACTCTTGTTCACCTGACTGGAAGTCACCGGAAGTGACCTTCACATGACCTTTGACCAGGAGGTAACCTTTGACCCGGATGTGACCTTTTGACCCGAAAGTAACCTTTGACCGGATTTGACGTCATCGTGATGTCAGCACCTCAGGAACCCACATTGGGGATCCACAATTTTTATAATGAATTTCAACGTATACCACTACTGGCATATTTGTTATACGCTCCGTTTCTGACAATATCCACATTCTTTATTCAGGTCAACTAGGAAATGATGTTATATGTTATCAAGTCAAGTTTCACAATACACCATTTCCGGTGGGAAGCCAAAGCACACTCTATATGATGATTGCGATCTGTATGCATACTTGTATTGATTAACAGCGATCCCTTGTCTCGGGATGAGCAACTATACAGTCAAGATACTAATTCACCTTTTTCTCCCGAAGAAGATTTTTTTGAGAAAACTCTTATGCCATAAAATGGAGAAAAATATACTGCAATTCGTTTCTGCTTTTACAGTCGGAAAGACTAACCGCGCACAATAGTGCAGCAGTACTTTCACGTCGGCGAACATCTAACTGTCTAGATATATGACGGTAGTTGTGCACACTAATTTTTAATGAATTAAGGTATTCTCTTTGTTCCATAGGTCCAAGGTCTAACTGTCCCATCGGATGGGTGTCTTATCCGTATGGGAAATCTTGCTACTACATACAGACCACGAAAATGTATCTTGACTACGACGCTGCCTTCTTGCAATGCCACGAAAGAGGTGCTAAGTTAGCCAGTGTGGAATCAATACTGGAGTTCCGCTTCCTGAAGACCTATCTGGCCAAGATATATGGTTAGTATCAGTAATCCTTCACCCAAAACGCCATTTTGAAGTACGGGCTTATTGGTAAAAAGGAACTAATTCACCGATTGAAATCATGACATTTACTATTGCGTTGGATGGGGAAAATTAGATACAGTCGATCGAATACGATCGAGGAGACATCCCTTTTGCATCTTTAGTAAAGGAAACATTCATTACTTGTGAAGAAAGTAAAAACGTAAAACTTAGGAAAAACATCATTAACATGGCCCAATAAGATACCTTGAGGGAAGGTACCCACATACCAAATTTGAAAGAAACCGTTCAGGTCCAACAGTTACTGTCGGGAAATGCAAGTTTACCGTGGCCCACAGGTAGCGCCATGTATAGGCAGATAGGCATAAAAATAATCCCAAACGAGATCTTGAGGCAAGATCCCTTGACATTGGAAATAGAAAATGCTAATTTGGCCTACAGGTGGCGTCACTTATGAGCAGATCGACAAGAAAAACAATCCCAAGCGAACCTTCAGGCACGGTGTTCATTTTCCAAACTTGGAAAGAATCCATTCAAGTTTTAAAAAGTTATTGTCCGGAAACATAATTTTAAATTTGCCCCCAGGTGGCGCCACCTATATGTGGATCGACATGAAAAACAAAGCCAAACGAGAAATTGAGGCGAGGTACCTACATGTACACACCAAATTTGGAATGAATCGGTCCAGGTTTTCAAAAGTTATTGTCTGGCAACACTTAACTTAGCTTTCGAGCGGCGCCACCTATACAAGAATCAACACGACATCAAACATTCTCAAGCCCGATCTTGAGGCAAGGTACCCACACACAAAATTTGGAAAGAATCCTCAAGGTTTTCAAAAGTTATTGTCTGGAAATGCAATTTTAACTTTGCCCCCAAGGTGGCGCCACCCAGAGGCGGATTCGCACGAAAAAAAAAAATTTCAAGCAAGATCTATTGACAAGGGACCCACTTACCAAATACAAACAACATGGGTCTGTACCTGACAAATTCAAAACTTTTAGGGTTGCAATTCATTGAGGGGTGGCATGATTATACCAATATTGCAGACTACACACAACTTTCAACTTTCTGCTAAGATATATTGGATATATATGCTCAAACACAATATATGAGGGTCGGCCGAGAGCTAGTTTGAGAGATAGATTGCGCGGTTGGGCGCCTTGGGTTGGAGATGGTAGATGTGCTGACATGAAAGCCACAGAAAGCTTCCTGTACATGAAACAATCACACTGGCAACTGCATACCATCATCTGTCAGTCTGAAGAACCACAAGGTTGAATTCAATTCAGTTCGGGAAATTGATCGTATGCACAGTGTGAACCCAAACTTTAGGAACTCAATTGTAATTAATATAGTTACATATGTGGACACAAATGGTTCATACTAAAGCTCATACTAAATCATATGATGTGGAATACAATTATTTGATAGCAAATATGTCAAGGCTTTGGTGTAAGACCTGCCATTGAAAAGGTAATATCCTGGACAAAAGACCTGAAAATACAACTTGCAGCAGATCCTCTGTCAATTATATTTCGTGAGTCCTACACCAAATCGTTGCCGCAAAATTGAGGGAAATGTTGTCCTTGATTTAAGATGACACGAAATTGACAAAAAACCAGGGGTTCGGTACTGCGGCGATTCCCCCGCCAGTTATTTCATATTATAATTCTGAAATAAAATATGGTTCGAGCAAAAGCCTTAGGGTGAATCATATGATGTGGAATACAATTATTTGATAGCAAAATTGAAGGAAATGTTGTCATTCATTTAAGCTGACACGAAATTCATAAAACCAGGGGTTCGGTACTGCGGGGATTCTCCTGCCAGTTATTTCATATTATACTTCTGAAATAAAAATATGGTTCGTGCAAAAGCTTTATGATGTGGAATACAATTATTTTATAGCAAAATTGAAGGAAATGTTGTTATTCATTTAAGATGACACGAAATTCATAAAACCAGGGGTTCGGTACTAATATCGGACGACGCTTGGATACTGAATGGCGAATCTGGCGTTTGTGTTAAAAACAGTTAATGGGTGAACTACCACCAAATCACAATTAATCCTACAGATTACTCGGCAAATAGTTTTGTTGTAATTGCTGAAAAAAAGAAACGCTAATAATGATGATAATATACTAGCGGACAGACACCCTAGTTTCAAAAATTTGATCGCTTCAACGTATAGGAAGATGAAACGTGGTGCGGTTGGAACGGATCCAGCGATATAAACAAGCCCATAGAAAGCTTCAACGTGTTTACATGAACAAGCGCAATACGCGTGACTGACATGCATTAGGCAGTCGCCATTAATACATGGCGGGCATACATTGTTCTGTAGAAAACGAATTGGAAATTCATTTGGATGAATGAACAGCTTCTCTTCTGCGAAAAACTAGGCTGCGTTTCTTTATATTTTGTTGTATGCTTGCTTGAAATTTGGTATTGATGTTGATATGGCTATAATGTCTCTTTGGGTGCATTCCACACCTAAATGATGTGCGGCTAAAAACGGGCATGGGTTCGGATCTTCGGCCACAAATTGATGTAAAATCTTTAACAAAAACCCTGTAAAAGTATATATTTTCTAAATGGGCACACCCGTGCCATTATTTCAGAAGACTTGTGAGCTATTGAAATTGAATAGAAAATACGTACAATCCTCCTTAAACCTTCTTCAACTTTTCTGGAAAACTCCATAAAATATATGAAAATGTGTCAAATTCTACCCGCAAGCCAGAGAAAACGTATGAAATGATTTTCTTTTTATGTATGCTAAAGTGTTTCCCGTCCAAAGAACAATTTAAAATGGCGAAAAAACAGGGGGTCGACCTATTCGTTTTTTGTAAAATTTTATCGCCATAAAGGAATCATCATTTTCGCTTCCCGAAAAAGTGCGGATTTTGACCCGCCAGATATTCAATTCCGGACACGATTAACTCTGTAGTGGCGAGTGGGTGCGATCAACAAGCAACTGTTATATCTTCGTTTGGAGAAATGGTTACGTCCAGCAGGGTGATACTATAGATATCAGCTAGTAGAAAGGTAAGAAGAATTACCATGCTGTCAAAATCGGGCGTCCTTCCTTATTATAAAATTAGGGAGGGGCCATTCGTGCGAAACCGTGGCCTAGTGTGGAGTGCACCCTTTGCAAGTGGAAATTGTTTATGGATGACGGCGGCCTACTGAATGTAAAAATAGATCTGCTGCACTGGACGGTATACGAATGTATCCAATGAAACCTTTGTCGAACTTGACTGCTATACAACTAACTCGCCTCATTAATCTCTCCTTTCGACAAGGTCAAGTTCCAGGTATTCACAAAATGTCTAAAGTAATTCCCATATATATATTTAGTGACAAAAAGATATTTGAAAACTACAGACCTATCTCTGTCCTCCATTGCTGTAGCAAAATCTTTAAAAAGATTGCTGGAATAACAGCATTTCAAGGAATGAATGATGGATGTATCATCAGCGCAAACCAGTTCGGTGATAACCATCAGTGTCGCTAGTAGTATAGTCAACGGGAATAGACTCCCATTGACCTCTTTGCACTTAAACTTGAAAAGTTGGCGCTGGAGATTGGAAAGTGACCTCTGCCAGAGGCTTATTTTCTTGAACTGTGATACTAGGTCACGTGACCTTTGTATTCCTCCGCGGTGATGCGGTCTGGCGGTGATGCGGTCTGCCTCCGCGGAGAAAAAGTAGTCCCCAGACATCAAGTACGCTGCATGGTCCGATTGGGTCGTATGAGGTATCAATGTGAAGCATTTGTGAAGGCGCATCTGATCGTGATTCTGCGCATGAGCGGTAGACAAAGGTTATGGAAATGGACGTTTTGGGGTCTAGGTGGGCCACTAGTGGTCCTATGGAGTCGTATGAGGTATCAATGTGAAGCATTCGTGAAGGAGCATCTGACGGGATGGGTGTGGCGTTGGAATATCGTCATTCTGCACATGCACAGTAGACAAAGAGTATGGAAATAGACGGTTTGGGATCTAGGGGAGCCCTTAATGGGCCGATGGAGTCGTATGAGATATCAATGTGAAGCATATGTGAGGAAGCATCCGCCTGGACTAGTGTCTCGGCCGTTGTCAACATTCTCTGCATGCGCAAACAGGGAATTGTGGAAAAGGGTATGGAAATAGTCGTTTTGGGGTCTTGGTGGGCCACTATTGGACCTATGTAGTCGTATGAGGTATCAATGTGAAGCATTCGTGAAGGAGCATCCGACGGGGTGGGTCCGGGGTTGGAATATTGTCATTCTGTGCATGCGCAGTAGACAGAGGGTATGGAAATAGACGTTTTGGGATCAGGGGGAGCCCCTAATGGGCCGATGGAGTCGTATGAGGTATCAATGTGAAGCATACGTGAGGAAGCATCCGCCTGGACTAGTGTCTCGGCCGTTGTAAACATTCTGTGCATGCGCAAAAAGGGAATTGTGGGAAAAGGGTATGGAAATAGACGGTTTGGGGCCTTGGTGGTTCACTATTGGACCTATGGAGTCGTATGAGGTATCAATGTGAAGCATTCGCGAAGGAGCATCCGACGGGGTGGGTGAAACGTGGAACTGACGTCATTCTGCGCATGCGCAGTAGACAAAGTGTATGGAAATAGACGTTTGCGGGTCCAGGTGGGTCCCTAGTGGTCCGCTGGAGTCGAGTGAGGCATCAATGTAAAGCAGTCGTGAGGGAGCATCCGCCTGGACTAGTGTGTCGCCCGTGTTCAATATTCTGCGCATGCACAGACAGGGGATTGTGGGAAAAGGGCATTGGAAGAAACGTTTTGGGATCGACATGGGACACTCGTGGTCTGATGGGGGCGAGTGAGGTATCGTTGCGAAGCAGTCGCGAGGGAGCATCCGACTGGGTGGATTTGACGTCAAACTGACGTCATTCTACGCATGCGCAGTAGACCAAGGGTATGGAAATAGACGTTTTCGGGTCTAGGTGGGCCACTATGGGTCCGATGGAGTAGTATGAGGTCTTATTTTGAAGCTCTCGTAAACATCCGGGTTTCCCACCGCATGTATGGAATGCATGTACTGTAAGTCCGCCACCTCTTCAATATCCGGGACCTGTGCAACATCCGAGGCCTTTTCAACATCCGGGTACTCTTCAACATCCGGGATTTCCTCCCGCCTGGCCGCACACCTGCGCGGGTTTTTCTCAGCTGCACGCCTTTGCGGGCTATCCGGCCCTCTCTTGGCCTAGCCTTTATCCATTCCTCCGAAGTATCCATGTATAGAGGAGGATCTCCGACAATATTACCATCTATTTACCTATGTGAAATGGCCAGTGGGGAACACCCTCAGTTTGTCACAGAACCGTATTGGCACGAACAAATATATCAAATCAAATCAAATACTTTATTGCACATTTGTGCCCCAGAGGGACTAATGGCATGAACAAACAAACACATTGACAATACAAATAACTACATCATATAACACACTAAAACAATATTGTGGCGATGTATATAAAACATCGCTGGAGCGCTGTCAATTCTTATTTTTTACATACGGCTAAAACATTCGTATGTAAACTTAGCCAGGGCATTTTGGACGTTTACGTCAGTTGACGACATCAGGTCAATGAATAACTTGTCGTTAATTTGACATATATGAAACCATGGAACTTATAGTAATAAACTTAATCTATAGGTGTTGGACGAGTCTCCACTCGCCGTCTTCCTGGTCTTTACGACACCTCGAACCTCTATAGTATTTTTCACTCCACCTGTTCCTCTTGTAACTTGTAACTCCTCGTCAAAAAATTTGTGCTGGAATTCCCACTCTTAACCTAGACAAAAGCATGTACCTGGTCTGTGGGCTGAATTCATTGGCTCTCTATTTTACTGCAGTGCTCTTGCATTGTTTTCTAGTCATTGATGGGTTACATTTGATCCAATCCTAGGCCACCGATTGGTTATTTTTCTAAGCCCATTCATTGACTGAATCCCCACATGTCCCCCATTGGGCATTATGCTCACACAGAAAACACGCACGACAGAGTTTTGAGATCTCATTTAACAACAACAACGTGAGAACAATCACGTGAAAAAACTGAAGCCCAGAACAGGGGGATTTACGTGAAAAAACTTAAGGCCCAGAACGGGACTTGTACATTGAAATGAACGGCAGCCAATTCATATAGGAGTACATCTCGATCCTCGGCCTTCGGGTACTCGTCAAAGACGTGGACGATCGTCTGCATGGAATGTCCCCGACATCGATAGTACAGGTAAAACAAGCAATATTGTCCGCACACACTACTGGTCAGGCTTTGCAGCGTTTTGGTTTTCCAACACCACGTCTCTGTGCCTTGATCCATGAAGTCTGTTAAATCGGGATGGAAGGGTGGTAGGCCGTACGGGTCAAAGTATTCGCCCTGCTCTTCTGTCAAGTACACGGCCACCCGGTGTTGACCGGGCCGATCCATCGGTCTGTATTCAGGACGTAAACAGCAGGATACACACGGTCTAATGAGAACAAATCTCGGGCGAACACTCCTTGAAAGACCATGCGTGTCCCTGGGTGATTCTCCAGCACGGTGCGTATCTGGTCTGTATCCATGTTAGGTGGCAAAGTCACACAGGACGTTACGGCTTTTATCGATTTGAAGAATGTTGTCAAACTCAGCGTAGCAAATCACATTGATGGTTTCCGGTAAAGGTGTCCCGAAATGCAGTTCCAAGCGTAAGTTGCCTTTCTTGACGAGACTCAGTTGATGATCGTTGTGTAAGGTGGGGGTCAGATCGAAACAGAACAATGTGTATCCTTTGCCGAAATCGTCTCGGCTGATCATATTTCCCTCGTCTTGGCTGATTTGGCCAGTTGCTGTGAAAAGGTTCAGATAGCTCCGGATGTAATTGGTCGTTCCAAAGTTAGGTTGTAAGGGCCGTGCCGGTACTTGTTGGCCATCCACATGCAGGGCCACGAAATTGATGTTGAACGCTTTTAGGTTGAACGGATTCCTCGAGAGAGCCCCATTATAACTGACGTTCTCCACACAGGCTAGGGTTAAACGCTTGGGCAAATCCCCCAGGAACAGGTTTTCTTGATTGACAATCATATTCCCTTTAGGGACGGAAAAGACCTTGGTCTGTACTCGTCGAATCGGGTACTGGGCTGGTTTTTTCTCCAAGGCTCTGATGTGCCCCAACTGTACACCTGGGCTCGGTTTCACTTTGCGTACAAACAGACATTGGATGACAATGTTATACTCGAGGTCCTCACTCGGGGCCATCAAGGTAAACGCAGGCGTTGCACGCACTAGTCGTATTTTGACAGGTACTCCATTCAAAAGGTATCGGTCCTGCATGAATAAGTCCGCATGCAGACGTCCCATCATATCGACCGAGTGACTCTCTGCTGTGAAATCCATTCTCTCCGTATAGCCGTCATTATCGGGACTCGCTTCCATCTTGCCTGGGGTATCTCCGTAGAACAACGGGGCTGTCAAATACGACTTTTTAGCGTCACGCCAGTAGGATAACAGTGTTTCGATGTAGGCTCGGTACGGGTACGTGTTCGTTGAGGCGCTCACCAGTTTATCACTGAGGGCTATATCCACTTGCTGGAATAGCGAATGAAGCCAGAGATTCTCTGGACCCACGGGTGCATCTGCTTTGAGAACAGACCCATATTTATTGGTGATTTTAGCTTTCACATATAGGAACGCATGGGCTCAATCCAGGTAGGTCGTATCTGAGTTGGTGATCGTGAATTCAATGGGGCATGTGGCTGTAATGCTGGAAAGGGGGAGATGTTCCACCCATTGACCCTCTTCGGCACTGGTCTGAGAAGGTGGGACGGTCCATAAATCAAATTCACTGTTGGTAGAAGGACACGACTCGGCGTGGATGAAAGCCATGTTTAAGAAAAG
Source organism: Hanleya hanleyi (assembly GCA_036873755.1). NCBI lineage: Eukaryota > Metazoa > Mollusca > Polyplacophora > Lepidopleurida > Hanleyidae > Hanleya > Hanleya hanleyi. The sequence continues at coordinate 44,008 of JAVTVY010035243.1, read as the reverse complement.
ATATCCTGGGTCTTCGATGTGCGTCGTCGCTGGGTCGGTCGTCGACTGGTGCGTGGTCTCGGTGGTGCAGGTATTTTATTCCCTACGGTGCGTTGTGCTTTGGCGACCAAGACGCCTCCTGCTTCTTTGGCTCGGCGTTTTAGTGCTTCTTTGGGTGCCGCACCACCCAAGACATCACCCGCGACCTGAGATACAACACATATCACGAATCGTTAGATTCTTGGTATGTGCTTTAGAATAGGTTAACCGGAAGACTATCCTGTGAAGTCATGTGAGTGACTCTGTCAGTATGTCGGCACCTCTCCCACTTCCCTTAAATGTGTTGTAAGTGCAGTCCACTGCGTACCGCTTGTTTGCCGATCGTTTTGACCCCACGTGTCATCAAGGGGAGGAACGTTTTGACGATGCTCCCGAGTATGTTCCCCAGCCCATGTCCTCGTTGCATGCGTGTACCTGCAAAGAGCGGAAAGCTACCCCCGGTCTGTTGGGCATAATAGTCCATATAGCTGCGTGCATCACACTGGTAAGGCACCTTCATTATGCAAAGTGAACCGCTCGGACTTGACGGAAATGAACTGTCAGCACCACTTTCCCACGCTCGAATGCGATCGGTTGACCGGTGTCGTCTCTTATATCGATGACGATGGAGCTAATATCGGTCTGACTGACCGGTAGATAAACGATGTGCCTGAAACTGTGAGTGACTTGAGCTCCATACTTGCCTTTCACCGGACAGACGCGTAGTAGAGGTACGTTGCTGTCTCCGACAATGTGTGCATCGACCACGTCTGAGTAGATGTACAGGCCATACATACCACGCATGTCCATCGGGATGTGGCCTGTCGCGCCGGTGGGGCCGGCGTACCCCTGTAGATCGAGACCCAGCAGTTGCTGTAGGGTAGGACTGATTTCGACAATCACGTTGGGGCTGTCGTTTTTTTAATTGAATTCAATTTTATTCACCAATGAATCAACAATTATAAACTTAATATCAGTGGCTTCAACATAAAAGACATTATAATTCAAGAATAGTGAATAATTTAGCGGGATTAAAACCCCTTGGGGCTTGTTCTATCCCTGCGTGGAGTAAAGCAAATAGGAAAATAATAAGCATTCAACGGCGAAATAAGGAACAGAAGAAAAAAGTTCTATGTACACATAATTATCCGGGCACAGATTGTGATGTAGGTCAGTTTTCGATCAGGTATGTTTTCAGTTTAGATTTGAATAATGATATTGATTTTATTGTTTTGAATGGAGGAGATAGTTTGTTCCACTCCCGAGGTCCAGTAGTTTTAAGTGTATAAAATGACAAATTAGGTCTATAAAAAGGTCTGTATAGATTACATTGTTGTCCTCGTGTTTGGTAGCGGTGAACATCTGATTGTTTAATAAAATAATCCTGGAAGCTTTCTGGTAGCAATTCAGGATGATGATTAAATTTATGGGTGATCAGAAGACAGGAGTAAAGATTTAATTTGTGTAATTGTAACACTTTTAAATTTTTAAATAATGGGTCTGTGTGGTCAAGTTTTTTTGATAAAGTTATCACCCTTAAGGCACGTTTCTGAAGTAAAAGCAATGGTTGGAGGTGAGTGACCTAGGTATTTCCCCAGAGTATATTACAGTAGGACAAGTAAGGAAATATCAATGAATAGTATAGTATGTATAATGTTTTCTTATTTATCGAGTTTTTGATGTAGTTGATAATACCTATGTTTCTGGATACTTTATTACAGATGTAATTTATATGTGATTTCCAGTTCAATTGGTCATTGAATAAAACACCTAAAAATTTGAACTGGTGAACAAGTTCTATTTCTGTTCCTGATATAAGAAGGTGTGGTGTGTTAATTGTTCGGTTATTACTGTTGGGTCTGACTAGCATATATTTAGTTTTCTTAATATTGAGGGATAAACGATTACAACAGAACCAGTTGTGTAGTTTCTCTAGTTCCTGTGACATAATATTGATGACTTCAGAAATGTCTTCAGAGGAAAACACAACACTGTTATCATCGGCTAAGAGAATAATTTTGAGCATATTAGTGGCAGTGCTAATGTCATTTATATAAAGGAGGAAGAGAATTGGTCCAAGAATTGACCCTTGGGGTACCCCACAGGCAACGGGCATAGGGTTAGAATGGGTGTCATTGTATACCACGGTTTTTAGTCGATCAGTCAGATAACTGCGAAACCAATTATTCGACAAGCCTCGAAAACCATGGTGTTCTAACTTGAAAAGTAAAATTTCGTGATTGACGGTGTCAAACGCCTTGGATAGGTCTAAAAATGAGACTATACTGTACTGTTTGGATGCTTTAGCAGAAACAAGTGTATCAAATAAAGAACATGAAGCTAAAGATGTGGAGTGGTTTGCTCGAAATCCATACTGGTCACTGGAGATAACTTCATTTGCTGCCAGGAAGTCAATCATCTTAGTAACCGCAAGTTTCTCTAGTATTTTACTGAAGCAAGGCAAGATAGATATTGGTCTATAGTTAGAAAAAGCAGTGGGATCATCCGATTTAAATATCGGTGTTACCTTAGCACATTTATACAAATCCGGGACTATTCCAGAGGTAAAAGATAGCCTCATAACAGAAGACAGTCGTCTAATGGACGACGGCTGGATTATGAATGACGGACTAGACGCTTGTAATTGGAAATTAAGTTGGAAACCAGTTTAACTAAGGACATCCGAATACCATCCAAACCAGGTGAGGCCGACTTCAGATTCATTTATATGGTTTGCTGAACATCTTCTGGGGTTACAACTGAAAATTGAAAATTATCCATAACAGGGGGACCAAGGTAGTCATTGAAGTTTGACCCTGTGTAAGGAATTTGGGAATGAAGATTTGAAGCGACGGTAGTGAAATACTCGTTAAATTTGGTTGCAATAGTCTGGTTGTCAGTTATTTCCTCGCCGTTTACGTTAAAATAGTTCGATGTTTTTGTGGATTTCTTTCGATTCAGGAGAGGATTCAGTGTTTTCCACGTTACTTTGATATCCTGGTTACATTCATTAAATTTTTGTTCGAAATATTGCTTTTTTGATATGCGAGTGGTATGATTTAATCTGTTTCTGTAGGTTCTATATTGTCCATGTATAAGTTCATCCTGGGAGACGAGAAATACTCGGTACAATCTATTTTTTTCGTGAATGGAGGTCAAAATTCCATATGTAATCCATGGTTTAATGATTTTCTTCTTAGATAATTTGCAAGTTACTAATGGAAAGCAATCGTTATATATCACGTTAAATTTTGTAAGGAATCTATCAAGAGCTATATTTGGATCATCACAATCTTGATCAATATCGGCCCAATCTATCTCTTTCGTTCTTCGCGTAAATCGGTCTTTTTGTTCCGGTGTAATTCTGCGGTAAGTTATTTTTTGTTGTGGTATTTCACAGCTGGACTCAGATTTCAAGATGTGGAAGATTGGAAAATGGTCAGTAATATCCGTTAAAAAGATACCTGAGAAAAGCTTTTCCTCGTGGAAGTTGATAAATATATTATCTATAAGTGTTGATGAATGGGATCGAACTCTAGTAGGTTTAGTAATTTGCGGAAAAAAATAATATGATTTCATGATATCAAGAAATTCCTTAGAGGGTGCATGGCGATCGGTTTTACAAAGGTCAATGTTGAAGTCGCCCATCAGGATACAGTTATTGTTTCCAAAGTCCGTCGTGCTAAGAATGTCAGTTAGATATCGATTGGAATTACTTACATTTTTGCCAGATGGTCGATAGAATATTCCCACAAGATAATTTATTTCACCAAAAACCAATTCCAAGAAGAGAGATTCATATTCGCCGTCCTCATCCAGGTGTGAGAGGTCTTCTCTTATTGCACAGGATTTTATATTCTCATTGACGTAGAAAATTAGTCCGCCTCCTCTTTTCCTGCTTCGAGAGGATGGGAAGGGCGTATACCCAGGTATTTCAAACAGTGCCTCAGCTAAGGGATTTAACCAGCTTTCCGAGAAACCCAAAACCGAGAATTGGTATTTAAGATTATGTATGAATCCTGTTATTTCGGAGAAATGTTTCTTGAGGCTCCTCGCGTTCATGTGTAAAAATGATAGTGATTGTGGAGTATTGTTAGTTGTTTCCTCGATAAATGTGGTATCAGTGAAATATTTGGATTGATGACTATTAATATTATTCCAGTGAGCAATTTCAAGGTCATTATCGTCAGTAATAGCTTTCCTATGATCAATGTCATTTTATTCAATAGGATTGAAACACATATTTTGGATAAATTCTAGATTGATTGCAGAATGCGTTGGTGGAGAATGATTAACTTGTTCTGCAATTTGTTCGTTGAAGAATGGGAGGAATGATGCAAAATTCACGAGTGGAACATTCTCCTCGGAGGGTTCGTTATCATCCATATCGAAGTGAACAGGTGAGAGCGGACTGTCGTTGTGTGCGTTGTAATCGAAGTCCATATGATTTTTTAAGGGGAAAGTTTTTATGGGTTGTGAAGCATTCGTGACGTCCCGTAGAGACTTATAATGCATCTCAGCCCACCCATGAACTCCTTGGGAGGATCGTCTTGGCCTTCAGGTAGGCTGAGTCGGGTTTCTTGTCCTTCGTAGGTCACCTCGTACCACACTTCACCACCTCGCACGTCGTACCACGAGTAAGGGTGTTGGATATCCACGAGTCCACATTCCTTGCGTCCAGGTAAATGCAACAGTTGCGGTAACTGGGTCACGTACTTGATCAAGGTGTTGTCAGAAAACACACCAGCCGAGCTGTTACTGGGTAGGGTGAGGTAAAACATGAAGACTGAGCTTTCCTGCTGCTGCTGTTGGTTTTAATACTTCTCCCAGCCCTTGGGCGCTAATCGTCGTGATGTTTCGCGGTAACTTAGATCTTGATGGTTGAGGGGGTGGCGTGGTAAAAGGGGTGAAAAAGTAGGTGCCCGCCGTTGAGGTGTTTTGGGGGGTGACTCAGGTTCCCACTCGGCTTCCCAAGAAGGTTGTGGAGTCTGTCGTTGTGCGTGCACCGGCGATTCACGCTGCATCCAGGCCCAGCTCTGGTGGTTCCCCACCAATTCCTGTGGTACATGCATGTCTTTCAAGCCTTGAGCGAAGACCTCCCATCCTCGAGGATTCGTGTGCGACCTGCGTTTACGCATCAGGTCATTCACTAAATCCGTCATGTGGGTACCGGGGACCACCTGATTCTGTACCAGTGGTTCTCTATATCATTCCAAGTTCATGTTAGGATTCTGTTTCATCCGTTGTAATACCAGGCCAGCTTGTTTCTTGAACGATGCAGGTACACTCTTCAGGATTTCGTCTTCGACCCACTGTGGGGCTGTGGGTGGTACCCCTGATAATGGCGGCTGTTGGAGCAGTGCTGAGGTCGGTGGTGTGTCGCGTGGTGGTGGTGGTGGTGCTGCTGTTGGGGTAGAGAGGGTTTTATATTGGGCCATGAACGTCATGTACCGCTGAAGCGTTTCATTGTACTGTTGTACTTTCTCCCTCTCGCTTAACCCCGGTCGTTGTAAGATCACCGTAGATCACCGTAGAGGGTACGGGATACGGTGATTGGAGGTTTTGAAGGAGCCGAGGTTCGACGAGGACCATTTTTTTCGTGTGGTTCATTGTCGACCGGACAGTCCACCCAATACAGAACCCAACAAGGAAGCAGCCAACGGTGCTAAAATAGCCCCGAGAAAGCCGCCTTTCTGTAACACCTCTTTCTTTTGTGTTTGAGAGACGCGCATCTGGACTAAGGTTCGCAGACCTGTCTTATGCTTGGCCAACTTCGCCTTCTGAGCCGGAGTCAGTGGTACGTAGCCTTTTAAGATATTGAGTGCAATCTCACACAGACCGCACACGAGAGCAGGGTCTTTGCCACGTACAATAGTTGTATTAATTCTTTTATTATCCCCAACATCAAACACACACCCCAACTGGGGATCACTGTGGGTGTGTTTACATTATTTTTGCATGTGCACGTGGTAGGTCTCTCCGGGAAAGATACCGGTCCGTAGTCGAAGGTGGTCGGGGGTGGCTTGCTTCAGGTCGAAGAGCATATACCCGTGCTGAGGGGTTGTCGCATCTTTAAAGGCTTCCAACGCAAACGCAGTGCGTCCAGGGTACATCTGCCTCGCCAGGTGCAGCACTTGAGTGGTATCTCTCGGGTTTTTGAAGACCACCAGGTAGTGGGCATTTAAGCTGATGTTCCGATGTTCTTTGTTTTTACTGAACAGATTCTGCACAATGTAGATGATGCTGAGACGTCGATGAAGGCTGCCTTTGGTAAAGAGTTGGGTGACCCGCGCATCCGTCTCTGCCATGAGGTCATCCAGAACCACCGAGGTGTCCGGTTCCAAATCGGCTCGGTTGGGTAGCCCTTTCACGAACGTGATGTTGGACATTGCTGCATACGCCGCCTGCCATTCCCCGTAACACCACACGACTCGGGCAATGGGTGGAGTAAGCATGCTGTCGGCGTGTTCGAGGAGCTTCCTGACGAAGTGCGTTTTGCCGGAACCCGTCGGACCTGCGATGACGCAGGTGAAGGGATGTTGCCACCGAGGGTCCATGGTTGGAGGTGTATCCGCTGTCGTGGTAACCCACACTTGTAAATTTGGTACGAGTGAACTGCGGTCGTCGGTCCGTCGAGCTTTGGTACCGATGTCGATGGGCGTTCACCGTGAGTGATGAAATCCGGTGGATTTTCAGACGTAGTGGATGCACTTGGTGTAGGTGTTGACTCTATACTCGGTGTAGGGAAGTAGAGATAAAACAGAAAAAAACTGAAGTTCCGTAGAACGATAAAAACTATAAAACACCAGTGGTCAACTCGTACAATAAAAGAAATGGATAAAACACGTCTGGACTGTTTGAGCAGAAAGCACAGACTGGAAAATGCAAATGGCGGCTTACACCTAAAGAGAAAGAGTCCCCGGATAATCCGCAGCGCCATCTATCTACTGAATATTCAATAGTTTATTCTGGAACGCACTAGCGTATCTTTCAGATTCTTAGAACGACTGAAAGACGTTCGAATCGGTGGAAGTAGTCCAACCAATCTGGAGTTCAAAACTTCATGTTTATTCTGAATAAACTGTTTAATAAGACGAACATTAGGGGAGTATTTCATGATAAGTGGAAGAAATTCCAGACGCTGTTGAACTTTTTTTGGCAAAGCCGAGTTTTGGTTGCTTTTGCTCATATCTGCTTTGATTTTTCTCAAGCCACGAGCAGAGTAGCCTCGCTTTAAGAGTGTTTTGATAAGAATGTAACAAGCGTTATTAAAATCGCATTCATTGTTACAAATACGGCGGTATCTTATAAACTGAGACTTCACGATGCCTCGGAAAGTATACGGAGGATGGAATGAAGAATGATGCAACAATTGGTGACTGTCCGTTGGCTTGAAGTAAACTTTACTATCAAACCTCCCTGAAGATATAAATCTACTACCTTTATAAATGGTAACATCAAGGAATGGAACAGAATGAAATTGAACATTATATTGCAGACGGATATTGGATTTATGTTCATTCAAGATATGAACAAAGTCCCGAAATTCATCAAGTGAACCAGGAAACACCCCGAAAATATCATCCAGGTATCGCTTCCAAAGGAGAGGTTGGATAGGACACTTGGCGAGAGCTTTCTCTTCCCAATCGGCCATAAATATATTGACATATGACGGGGCAAAACGTTTGCCCATAGCAGTACCTTTGACTTGAAGGAAGTGCTTAGGGCCAAAAGAAAAGTCATTTTTATTCAAAGAAATATCCAATAATGTCAGAAGATGTTGATCATTCCTGTTTGGTGACGGGTGACGTGATAAAGCCTCAGCTATAACGCCTAAGCTCTCGTCCGATTCAATATTGGTATAGAGGGACTCAACATCCAAAGTAAAGATGAGTACCTGAGCATCGTAAGAATGTTCTACTAAGCAATTCAGGAAGTCGGTGGTGTCACGGACATAACTGGCATGCTTTTGAGAAATAGGGTTCAGCCAATAGTCTATGTATTCTGCTAAACGGGCCATTTCGCTGCCCGAGTCAGACACAATAGGGCGCCCTTTCGGCATACGTGAGTTAGGCCAAGATCGAATATCTTTATGTATTTTGGGTAATAGATAGAATATCCTATCACGACATTGGCTTACATCTGTTAAATAATCAAATTCCTTTATAGTTATATTTCCTTCACGATAAGTATCAAACAGAATATCTTTAATGAGGCTTTGGTTTTCAAGTAGCAATGGATGTTCAATGGGAACATAATATTCAGTATCTTCCAACTGTCTGAAAGCCTCAGCTATATATAAGGATTTGTCCATAACAATTGTAGCCCCTCCTTTGTCTGCTGATTTAATGATAATATCATTACATCCAGAGAGCAATAGCATAGCTTCTCGTTCTCTGGATGAGAGATTATCACGAGGATTAGTATATGGAAAAATAGAGATGTAATGACAAAGTTGTGATTTGAATCGATGGATATCGGAGCATAACTGGTGCTCTTCTGGTCTCCATTTAGATTTCATCTTGAGACGGCCTTTCACTAATGGGCCAGTGTCTTTCTCAAGAAAATAATACTTAAGTTCCATACGCCGTAAAAAATGATCTATGTCAATAAGATTTTGTGAAGTTTCTTCAAAGCGGGAGAGAATCGGTGTCGGTACAAAAGACAACCCCTTCTCTAAAAGACTGTGCTAGACGTTTTAAATAATTGTAAATCGAGATTCCTTTTTAGTTTTCCTGATCATTGGTATGAATAACCCAGGATTTAAAAAGCTTATTAGCTGTTTCTGGTAACCAATGAACACCATCGGCTTGATGCTCGATGTTTATATCAGAGTCAAAATGAAAAAAGCTGTCCCCAAAGAACAGTTGATTGAGCTGGTCAATGAGACACAGTTCCTCTGATGATCCCTTCGACAGGGTGATGGGATTAAATATAACTTTGGCATGAGGGAAGCTGCTGCTAATAGCTACTTTTAGTGAGGAGAAAAGAGCCTTGATATTCCTAGATGAATTGCCACGATCGTTTACCCCTATATTCAGTACTAACTGTTTAATATTAGGTAACTCTACTCCCTTGAGTAAGTCACCCAATTTTTTCATGGTGAAACCAGGTAGTGCAAAAATATGCCAATCTGATTCTGACTCCTGTATTCTCGCAAGATTGGAATCCCCCAGGACCAATTTGGGTGAATTTATGGCCCGAATTTGACTTCGTAACCTTGCAAAACGAGAAAGGCCGACACCTCTACGTGGCTGTATTTCAACAGACTTACAGGCCTGATTCGGAGTGTTTGGCGAAGTAGGGGCCCCCGATGTGAAGAAATGAGCGGCCTTCGCGCGCTTGTTAGAGTCCAGAGAAATCATCTCTGTCGGACGGCCTCGTTTTTTGTTTGAGGTTGGGAAAGTGGGAGATGTATGTGACGCAGGAGGCATTTCAGGGAAGTCTGTCAGTGATGTGTGATCCGGACAATCATCTGTAGATTCCGGGTAATCTTCTCTCTCTAGTGAAGAAAACGAATTTCGTAGAGAGATTCTGCCAATTCACTTAACGAGCTCCTGGAAGTGTTTAGATTCGGAGAAGATGTAGAAATATGGGGAACTTCAGAGGTTGAAGAGCGAGATGGCCACTCACTGTACTGCTGACTGTACACGTGGTGTGGTGGTGATGACTGGGCTCGTTTCGGTCACGGGGTTGACTGGTGCTATCTGTAGACTGGTTTGACTGGCGGTTGGTGGTTGTGTCTTTGGTGGGATGAGTAGAGTGCTGAGATAAACTACGTCGTAAAACACACCTCCGTACAACACACTCAGCAGGGTTAGCAATATCACAACAAAGCCCGTGCTTTGCGCGTTTTGGGCGACGCTGTGTTCAGAGACGATTGCGCTGTGTTCATGGTCGAACGTGGAATGAAGGATGACGGCGGTGGTGTCTGGTTTTATAGTCGTTTCACCTGGTTGGCCGCGACCTACGAATTGAAGGAACTGGGCCAGCCTTGCCATTTGACGAAATGAAATTGGATGCCACGTCGACGTTCGGTTTTGGCAGGGACAACTTTAGTATTCAGATCATATACGTCGTCTTCCATCTACCAAGGATTCCCCATTTGGATTAGAGAAAAAAATCCGAGAGGGGGAACTATTCTGGATGCTGGAACTTGGGTCAGTGTTTCCGTATGGTTTAAATGATAATGTCATTGGATTCGGCAATGTCACACACCACCGTTCAAATATATCCAATATTACCCAGCTATTTAAACCCCATCAACGGAGACAGCGCAGCCATGTTTGGAGAAAGTTTAATAGTGCGATGATTCACGATCATATCACTTTAAATTACTTGGTGGGTTTGACTAACACACCCAGTAGTACACATAATCAACGTCACAAAACATTGTTGCAGAAACTTATAAAACAGGGCTATTCCACCAAGCGCCTCCACTCAAAGTTTCTCAAATTTGGCGATACATATCGCATGCTGATAGCAAAATACGAACGTAGCGTGCAAGATCTATGGCGCTACGTTTCGTAACTTGTGTCTAATTCCGCTTAACCCGGGGCTAGGGGCCGTATGAACCCATGTACTTCAAGATCCTCATGGTACTCATATGAACAGTCACAATCAAAGCGTGACTGAGATACATCATTCTTTAGATGACGACTTTACAACGAATATTATGGATTAAGAATACTGATCAGCGATACGGATTTGATATTTGGAACATCATGATGTCTTGCCGGCATCATTGAAAACTGTTGACCGCTTCTCTCTTGCAGGAAACAAGCCTATGTTTATGTATACTTTTGTCTTTTTGAATTTGGTGCTAATACTGTTATATGGAAATGGAATAGGTCTTTGGATTATGGACGCGGATATTCTCTAATGGACGACGGCTGGATTATGAATGACGGACTAGACGCTTGTAATTACGTACATTTCTGTATGCGTTACCTCTGAGAGCTTTAAATCATATGGCCAGAGATATACAACAATCTGCGTCTTCAGGAAATATAATACCACCCAAAATCACTAAAGTATGTCAAGATATAGCGTATTTTCAGTGAACATAATCGAAACATCCCAAGATCGGCTTTTCTTGAAACTCAACTACTTAGATAAAGGACTGGACATTATTAATTTACCTCGAATCCTGAATGATCCAGAGGTACGCAACACTGTATCATACTATTTTAAGTTCACAGAACCTCCTTGCATGTCATATAGGTATACTAAATCTATAGCCACCAAAACACTCTATTGCTCTAATACTGTCAAGGAGTTTGACTGGAACTTATACACGTCGGGGGGCTATAGTTGTGATTGTGAGTCGTCAAACTTTATCTACACCCCATGCAAACATGTTGTGACTGGTGACCTTGACGTGGTGAGTGATAAGGACCTAAGATTACTCCTGATGAAGGGGCCTAAATATAGAGAGCCGAGAAATATAAATCTGAAGGCCGACCAGAAGATAGTCCTGTCTGCTTTGGAACAGTACGTTATTGATTGGTCTAAGCGAGAAAAAGTTGAACCTACAGTAATCGCTGATTGGCTGGACCTCGCCAAGAGCAAGGTTGTTGAAACAATCCGTCATATTGACAGAAGTACCCTTCCCCAAGCAAAACAAGTACTGAGAAGCTCCAATTCGCAAGAAGTTCTAGCAAATCTCCAGAGTAAATTCGTCATAGTCCCAGCAGACAAAGCTCCAAATAATATAATATTCATATGTAAATATTACTATTACCAGGTGCTGGTTGAAGAATTGAGTGTAAACACGTCATCAAATACGTCTACTTACTCTCAAACTGCATTTACTCTGGAAGACTTATTTAACAATCCCAAAACGTTTCTCAGGAAAAGAGGTATTTGTCTTCCAACCAAACATAACGATATACCAAAAGTATACTGGACTCCCAAAATGCAGAAATCACCATACAAAGCTAGATTCATAGCTGGTTCTAGAAGCTGCACCACCAAGCTTCTTTCAACCCTGTTGACGAGGGCCCTTCAGGAGGTAGACACATTTTGGGAAAGGTATTGCGCCACTATTTCTAAAAACTCTGGCGTTGAATGTATGTGGATATTAAAAAACTCAAAATGTCTTACGGAAGAACTTGATGCTAAAGGTCACATACCGTATAGACATGTATCCACATAGGATTTCTCCACTCTGTATACTACAATCCCTCATCAGGACCTTATTGACCGTCTAAGTTCATTAATAGTATCTGTGTTCAAGAAAACTGATCGTAGATATATTAATGTCGGAAGCCATAAAGCATTCTTTAGCTCTACTACATACAAGAGATATCATTGATGGGATGTTTCTTTGTTTATAGAGTTGCTTGAATTTATCATTAAAAATATCTATGTGAAATTTGGCAACACAATATATCAACAGCATATAGGTATTCCAATGGGTACTAATTGTGCACCCCTATTGGCTGACCTATATCTGTTCTCTTATGAGTATGACTATATGCAGGCGCTTTCAAAACCGATCAATTCAAAGCCCGTTCCTTCTCATTCATCAAACGCTATATAGACGATCTTCTCACTGTGGATAATCGCTATATAAATGAGGCAGTGAAGGATATATATCCACCTTCACTGGATTTGAAGGAAACTACAGATAACCCTACAGGCACATCATATTTAGACCTATATCTCTATAATAATGAAGCGGGCCTTCTCTCTCGTCGATTGTATGCCAAAAGAGATGATTACAATTTCGACATCGTAAAATATCCCTTTCTGGACAGTAATATTCCAGTGAGACATGCATATGGCGTATAAATATCACGCCTAGTAGCATTTGCTAGATCCTGTGTTAAATGTGACGATTTTAATCAACATCACAAAACATTGTTGCAGAAACTTATAAAACAGGGCTACACCATCAAGCGCCTCCACTCAAAGTTTCTGAAATTTGGCGATACATATCGCACGCTGATAGCAAAATACGAGAGTAGCGTGCAAGATCTATGGCGTCACGTTTCGTAACTTGTGTCTAATTCCGCTTAACCCGGGGCTAGGGACCGTGTGAACCCATGTACTTCAAGATCCTCATAGTGCTCATATGAACAGTCACAATCAAAGCGTTACTGAGATACATCATTCTTTAGATGACGACTTTACAACGAATATTATGGATTAAGAATACTGATCAGCGATACGGATTTCATATTTTTGGAACATCATGATGTCCTGTCTGCTTTGGAACAGTACGTTATTGATTGGCCTAAGCGAGAAAAAGTTGAACCTACAGTACTCGCTGATTGGCTGGACCTCGCCAAGAGCAAGGTTGTTGAAACAATCCGTCATATTGACAGAAGTACCCTTCCCCAAGCAAAACAAGTACTGAGAAGCTCCAATTCGCAAGAAGTTCTAGCAAATCTCCAGAGTAAATTCGTCATAGTCCCAGCAGACAAAGCTCCAAATAATATAATATTCATATGTAAATATTACTATTACCAGGTGCTGGTTGAAGAATTGAGTGTAAACACATCATCAAATACGTCTACTTACTCTCAAACTGCATTTACTCTGGAAGATTTATTTAACAATCACAAAACGTTTCTCAGGGAAAGAGGTATTTGTCTTCCAACCAAACATAACGATATACCAAAACTATACTGGACTCCCAAAATGCAGAAATCACCATACAAAGCTAGATTTATAGCTGATTCTAGAAGCTGCACCACCAAGCTTCTTTCAACCCTGTTGACGAGGGCCCTTCAGGAGGTAGAAACATTTTGAGAAAGGTATTGCGCCACTATTTCTAAAAACTCTGGCGTTGAATGTATGTGGATATTAAAAAACTCAAAATGTCTTACGGAAGAACTTGATGCTAAAGGTCACATACCGTATAGACATGTATCCACATGGGATTTCTCCACTCTGTATACTACAATCCCTCATCAGGACCTTATTGATCGTCTAAGTTCATTAATAGTATCTGTGTTCAAGAAAACTGATCGTAGATATATTAATGTCGGAAGCCATAAAGCATTCTTTAGCTCTACTACATACAAGAGATATCATTGATGGGATGTTTCTTTGTTTAAAGAGTTGCCTGAATCTATCATTAAAAATATCTATGTGAAATTTGGCAACACAATATATCAACAGCATATAGGTATTCCAATGGGTACTAATTGTGCACCCCTGTTGGCTGACCTGTATCTGTTCTCTTATGAGTATGACTATATGCAGGCGCTTTCAAAACCGATCCATTAAAAGCCCGTTCCTTCTCATTCATCAAACGCTATATAGACGATCTTCTCACTGTGGATAATAGCTATATAAATGACGCAGTGAAGGCTATATATCCACCTTCACTGGATTTGAAGGAAACTACAGATAACCCTACAGGCACATCATATTTAGACCTATATCTATAAAAATGAAGCGAGCCTTCTCTCTCTCCGATTGTATGCCAAAAGAGATGATTACAATTTGGACATCGTAAACTACCCCTTTCTGGACAGTAATATTCCAGTGAGACATGCATATGGCGTATAAATATCACGCCTAGTAGCATTTGCTAGATCCTGTGTTAAATGTGACGATTTTTATCAACGTCACAAAACATTGTTGCAGAAACTTATAAAACAGTGCTACACCATCAAGCGCCTCCACTCAAAGTTTCTGAAATTTGGCGATACATATCGCACGCTGATAGCAAAATACGAGAGTAGCGTGCAAGATCTATGGCGTCACGTTTCGTAACTTGTGTCTAATTCCGCTTAACCCGGGGCTAGGGACCGTGTGAACCCATGTACTTCAAGATCCTCATAGTGCTCATATGAACAGTCACAATCAAAGCGTTACTGAGATACATCATTCTTTAGATGACGACTTTACAACGAATATTATGGATTAAGAATACTGATCAGCGATACGGATTTGATATTTTTGGAACATCATGATGTCTTGCCGGCATCATTGAAAACTGTTGATCGCTTCTCTCTTGCAGGAAACAAGCCTATGTTTATGTATACTATGATTGTCTTTTTGAATTTGGTGCTAAAACTGTCATATGGAATATGGACTAGGTCTTTGGATTATGGACGCGGATATTCTCTAATGGACGACGGCTGAATTATGAATGACGGACCAGACGCTTGTAATTTAGGATGCGTTCCACCGTATAGTAGTCTTGCTTTGTTTTTTACCTCGGGCTGTAATTCCAACTCGTAAAACGTCCCTAGGAACGGTTCCCCTTGAACATCTTCCAGTTCATAGACTCGCCGCTGTCGGGGTAGGCGCCGTTTAATCAGGAAGTGCTCATCGCTCCAGTTGGGCAAGTAACTTTTCTCGAACTTGCCCTTGATTTTACCGATCCGTACAGGGTCCCGATCTTGAACTCCTTCTTCGGCGTTCGCTGCGATTGTATGGGATACAAGACACGCCGGAATTGGGCTTCATTGCGTTGGCTCACGGTAATGGGGGCTCTCTGTATACTCCGGTGATAGGCTCGATTGTAACCACTGCCAAGTTTCGGGAGAACATCGATGTACCGCCTTGTATTCGTATAGGTGAAATACTTATACATGCGGCGTTTGAATGTCCTGTTGAATCTTTCCACAACAGAAGCCTTGGTCTCGTTGTAGGTGTGAAAAAAGAAGACCTTCTGTTTCTTGAGAAAGGCTTGGAACGGTCTGTTGAGGAATTCCGTGCCTTCGTCGGTTTGCAAATACAAGGGTTTGCGCCCCGTCTTGAACATGTCCTTGAACGCCGCTATGAGATTCGCCCCGGATTTCGTCCGGATGGGTACCACCCACGCATACTTTGACAGGATATCGATGCACGTCAAGATATACCGATTCCCATCGTTATGTTTGGCAAAGCGCTCATATCGACCAAATCCGCTTGCCATTGGGCATCTAGTCCTCCCACGATGACCCGGTTTCGTAGAAAATGACGGCGGGCAGCTCGATTTAATGTATAGGTGTCTTTATTTTTTAACCAATCTCGGACGTTGTATTCCCTGGGGTTGGCCGCTCGATAGAGAGCCGACAATGCACTATAGGCCGCCGGACTGTCGGGACTGTAGTACCGGTATAAGTTATCCAACACCTTCTCCCAGCGCTTAATGGTGACAAAATGATAATGGACCCGGGGAGTGTGGTTTATTTATAAAGTCTGATGTTCGGGTTCTACCACCGTTGTATATATCCTAGGTTGATTGAGTCTAGCCGGATAATCAATGGCATCGTCGTCTGGTTCATTGGTAGAAATTTGTTCATTGGGATTCACAGTGTCTATGGTAAATGACCAGTCCACTCGTCTGATGACCACTCTCCCTCCGTGAGCACTTGATCCACACCTGCCACGGCATCTTCCAATGCAGACCATAGAACTGGGAGAAGGGTAAAATGCACTGTACCCCCCTCAAGTCGAACCAATTCAGCAAGGAAGGGGCCGCGTCGGACGTATACATCGTGACACAAGTGGATGAGGTCGCCGTCCAGTTCACCAGACAACACCCGTTTTAATTTGATCCATCCCTCCCGGAACAGACGAATGTTAACCGGGCACGGTTGTGTAGGGTCCGCATCACAGATGTCTCCCACCTCCTCCATGATATCGACCGTATCCGCATAGACGTGCAGGAAGACCTCGGGTGTCAAACTGAGAAACGCCTGTATTATATGCTCCGTCATGGTCAGTGCGTGAATGGTACAAGATTTGACTGTCTCTCGTATTTATAGGGAAGAAAAGTTTATGACGTCAGAACATGGTGCATTATGGGCTTGCAACATGAAACGTACACCACATATTATCTGTGAATATCTGGCGCTGGGGTCACAGTTCCTTTCTGGATGCTTTCAGTTGGGTTCCGATGGCGTACCGGCCTGCATTGTATGGATGCAATCGTCACTGGGCTGACTGAGTCTAGCCGGATAATCAATGGCATCGTCGTCTGGTTCGTTGCTAGAAATTTGTTCATTGGGTTCTGCTGTCGCTTCACTCAGGGCACGAGCCCACCCCAACTGATCAGCTGACCGCTCGTCCGGTGTAAACAGCTGGTCCAAAAAAAACACCACTTACTCGAAGGCTGTCCACAGATCGGGGTCCAGGGTGAAGCCTCGCGTAGGGTCTTGGTAACGGCCCAGGCGTGGGAAGAAGGGTCCACGGTGTACGTAGATGGAATTGTCTATGTGGATGAGGTTTCCGTCGAGCTCACCGCTCAACACCCGTTTAAATTTGGTCCAGCCGTCACGGTGTAGCGTAACCGTATTCGATACGGTCTCACCGCGCGACCAGCAAACATCTCTACAGTTTTCAACGATGGTGACTTTATCTTCATAGACGTGTAACCCCACCTGGGGTGTAAGGGGAATGATGGCTCGTAGGACTGGTGACATGGTTGACTCAATGACGAACGGCGAATGACATACTCTGACAGTCTCTCGTATTTATGGTCAGGTCCCTCGGTGACATGGTTGACCCAATGACGAACGCTGAATGGCGCACACTGTGACTGACCCTCGTATATATCCGTTGCACATAAGCGCATGTGTGGAGACTAAAGAGCCGTTCTTTTTCTGTCGTTGTCATTGCCACAGCGTCAGGGTCAATAGGGCAGAAACCATGACGAGGCCAACGAGCCGTCGCTGGTTCCGGCGTGAGCGCTCGTGGTACATAGCCCGGGCATCAAGGATGGCTGTCATAGTCCAGTAGTGGTGGGTGATACCATAACCCTCCACTCTGTCGAGGACCCCTTTTGTGAACTCTTTCAGGATCTGGCGTCGCCCCTCGTTGTCGTTGCTAATCTACTAACATGGATCGAACCACGGCTCGGTAACCCGTGAGTGAATCAACCACTGTCGCACGCTGTAAACTGCGAGTCGCATAGGGATAGGTCTCCGTCATGGCTCTGCAACAATAGGAATGGGGGAGTGGGATCCAGAGGGCCGTATTTTATACACACTGTCACACATGCGCGCCTATACGTAGCTCTACGGGGTGTAGTCCGTGATAACTACTATTCTGATTGGTTAGTCCAAAAAGAGAGCAACAACAACAACATTGCATATTACACATTTTATTAGCCCGTCTACGTACTTGAAGTCTCGGGACTACTAAACCGCGGAAGCATTTCCCGCGCATCACCGCGTCCCGCGCAGGCGTGCAGCCGGGGAAAACCCGCACAGGCGTGCGGCCGGACTGGGAGGAAACCCCGGATGTTGAAGAGTACCAAGAGTTGAAAAGGGCCCGGATGTTGAAGAGGTCCCAGATGCTGAAGAGGTGGCGGATTTTACAGTATATGCATTCCATACATGCGGTGGGAAACCCGAATGTTGAAAGTATATGCATAAGGTCTAAGGAAAAATTGGAACTCTTCTGTGTGCGGAGGTAGTTTCAGTGAAACCTGAAGTGACGCCACACACACTTGCGCAGAACCCACACCACCAAACCACAACCATGGACCCATAGGGGTTTAGTATCCCAAACACACTTCCATGTGTATATTTCTATACTACGACCAGACTGCACGAGCGTAGACTCTTGAACACGGACGAAACATGAGTCCAGTCGGATGCTCCTTCACGAGAGGAAGTATGAACCCATGCACTTCAAGATCCTCATGGTACTTACATGAACAGTCACAATCAAAGCGTGACTGAGATACATCTTTTTTTTTTTAGATGACGACTCTATAACGAATATTATGGATTAAGAATACTGATCAGCGATACGGATTTGATATTTCTGGAACATCATGATGTCTTGCCGGCATCAGTGAAAACTGTTGACCGCTTCTCTCTTGCAGGAAACAAGTCTATGTTTATGTATACTATGATTGTCTTTTTGAATTTGGTGCTAATACTGTTATGTGGAAAATGGAATAGGAGTATCGGCACCAATCTCCAATGTACGAGTTGTCACAGCGAAACAGCTCACCAATTACCAGTATACGAGTTGTCAGAGCATTTCCATCATAGCTCTCTAGATTTGTATCTAATACCGCTTATGCCGGTGCTAGGGGCCGTGTGGTCATATCATCCAAGTTGCCACATGAACAGGTACAATAAAAGCGTACCTGAGATACAACACATATCACGAATCGTTAGATTCTTGGTATGTGCTTTAGAATACGTTAACCAGAAGACTATTCTGTGAAGTCATGTGACGCAGTCAGTATGTCGGCACCTCTTCCCACTTCCCTTATATGTGTTGTAATTTGGATTATGGACGCGGATATTCTCTAATGGACGACGGCTGGATTATGAATGACGGACTAGACGCTTGTAATCACAATAAGACCTCATACGACTCCATCGGACCAACAGTAGCCCATATCGGCCCCACAATGTCTATTTCCATACCCTTTTCCCACAATTCCATGTCTGCGCATGCGAAGAATGTTAAACACGGACGACACACTAGTCCAGGCGGCTGTCCCTTCACGAGAGCTTCAAAATAAGACCCCATACGACTCCGTCGGACCCATAGTGGCCCACCTAGACTCAAAAACGTCTATTTCCATACCCTTGGTCTACTGCACATGCGTAGAATGACGTCAGTTTTACGTCTCATCCACCCAGTCGGATGCCCCTCACGATTGCTGCACAACGATACCTCACTCGACCATATCAGACCACGAGTGGCCCATGTCGATCCCAAAACGTTCCTTCCAATAACCTTTTCCCACAATTCCCTGTCTGCGCATGAGCAGAATATTGAACACGGATGACACACTAGTCCAGGCGGATGCTCCGTCACGACTGCTTTACATTGATACCTCACTAGACTCCAGCGGACCACTAGGGACCCACCTAGACCCCAAAACGTATATTTCCATCAGTTCCACGTCTCACCCATCCCGTCGGATGCTCCATCACGAATGCTTCACATTGATACCTCATACGACTCCAGAGGACCAATAGTGGCCCACCAAGACCCCGAAACGTCTATTTCCATACCCTTTTCCCAAAATTCCCTGTTTGGGCATGCGCAGAATGTTGACAATGGCAGAGATACTAGTCCAGCCGGATGCCCCCTCACATATGTTTCACATTGATACCTCATACGACTCCATCGGCCCATTAGGGGCTCCCCTAGATCCCAAAACGTCTATTTCCATACACTTTGTCTACTGCGCATGCGCAGAATGACGATATTCCAATCCCACACCTATCCCATCGGATGCTCCTTCACGAATGCTTCACATTGATACCTCATAGGACTCCATAGGACCAATAGTGGCCCACCAAGACGCCAAAACGTCTATTTCCATACCCTTTTCCCACAATTCCCAGTTTGCGCATGCGCAGAATGTTGACAACGGCCGAGGTACTAGTCTAGGCGGATGTCCCCTCACATATGCTTCACAAACGCTGATAAGCTGAAATACCTTTTTGAAAACCATACAAGGAAATCTGGTCATTTTATCCGGAAAGCTTTTGTCAAAAGGAGAAATGTTTTATATGCGTACCGTGCCACGTGATTTAAATATTCATTTGTTTAAAGTGGCTGATAAGCCCGTATGGGCTGGGTGGTGTTGTGTAATGTTTGATATATTTGGTTTTGTTATGTACCTGCCACTATAAATAATAAAGAACTACTACTACTACTACTGATACCTCATACGACTCGATCGGCCCATTAGGGGCTCCCCTAGATCCCAAAACGTCTATTTCCATACCCTTTGTCTACTGCACATGCGCAGAATGACGATATTCCAACCCCACACCCTCTCCGTCGGATGCTCCTTCACGAATGCTTCACATTGATACCTCAAACGACTCCATAGGACCACTAGACCCCACCTAGACCCAAAAACGCCTATTTCCATACCCTTTGTCTACCGTGCATGCGCAGAATGACGATATTTCAACCTTACACCCAGTCCATCTGATGCGCCTTCACAAATGCTTCACATTGATACCTCATACGACCCAATCGGATCATACAGCGTACTTGATGTCTGGGGACTACTTTTTCTCCGCGGAGGCAGACCGCAACACCGCCAGACCGCATCACCGCGGAGGAATACAAATGTCACGTGACCTTGTATCAGAGTTCAAGAGAATAAGCCGCTGCCAAATTGGTAAAGCTTTTTACCAAATTCAAGATGGCGGCCAAACTGTCACTCTCCAGTGCCAACTCCTCAAGTTTAAGTGCAAATAGATCAATGGGAGTCTATTCCCGTTGACTATACTACTGTCACTACATGATAATCTAATAGCAGATAAAGAATTGAAAAAACTACAGAATCACGACATTTTTAGACCTCTCCAAAGCCACTGGTACCGTGAATCATGATATCCTGATGTATTAATTGGCGTACTATGACATCAGGTGTGTCTCTAACGAAAGATTCCAAAAGCTGCCTTCCTTCATCTTCTTTTTATCCAGCCAATTTCTAAGTTCCCACTTCGAACCTGCCTTGATTGCCCCTTCAGTGTTCAAAATCCGAGGTATAAATTTCACCTACAAACGTTCGACGAACCAATCAGAACCTACAAACCGATTGTGTGTAGAGTGACATCATTCTCATTTAGCGGCGTCATTCATTCTAATATGGTGTTTGTATTAGCCCACTATATAGGTCAGCCAATCAATAACCCTCTTCTACGACAAAAACGAAATTCCAATGTTTTCGAGGTCAGTGACGTCTCGTGTCTATTTATAAGTTCTTTGAACATCGAAGGGTCCCAGATATATCAAGTTCGAAGTGGGAACGTAGAAATTGGCTTGATAAAATGAACATGCCGTCCTCCCGCTCACAATGTTTACGAAACATCAACATCCTCACAAAATCCCTTCAAAATAAAACTGGTGTACATCAAGGCTCAATCCTTGGTCCCATTCTGTTTTCTTTTATATATATATATCAATGACATAGATAAGTCTGCTCCTAATTTAGACATCACGCTGTTTGCAGGAAAAACAAATGTAAGTCTATCCGGTCCTGACCCTTCCACGCTGAGTTAAGCCAAGCAGTGAATACGCAAATACTGTCCGGCTCTAACCAAAATAATATTTAACTTTTTAAAATGATCAAATGCGTGTTCTTATAATATTCGATAAAAAGTGTTCTGGTTTGAGGTGTCGCATTTTATGTACAGAAAGGAATAATATAGGCTCAGAACTCAAGGACATTTTTTTTGTGGAAGTCGAAAATGAAGTTTTCAACCTATAACATAGGCCAATTACACGCTTACTCGCCACAGGCCCAATACACAGCAGAAAGACAGTCATGTCAGTCAACCAATTAGAAAAAAAATAATACAATACAGATTCAGCTCAAATTCTATGAAGAAGGTCGTAATGAAAGTTATCATCTACAAAACTCCTATAAGAGCGTAGGCGATATTGTCATTTTGTTTCATTCGTATTAAATAAAATTTTCACAATGAAAACGCAGCAACTGAAATGTATTTACATATCCGTTATTGTATCAGACCGAGATTCCTAAGACCCTTCAGCCACACGACGGATAACTTCTGACAGTTTGTCTGGCAGGTGATGATTTCGAAGTGGCACAAACTGTAATAGCCAGGGATCTTTTTCATACAATAAACTCAAAATGGGAGCGACCACGGGGTCGCGCGACTTATCCCAGTTAAAAAAATAAAAAATAAAAATCGATCGTTCTACAACACTCAACTCTTATTTCCATTAATGAATAATTTCCCTTCATTTTCAGCCCAGTTTTAAACAAGATCCTTTCATTCTTCGTATATTATAGTGTTAACAACCTCGCTTTCATTTCATTTGCTTCAACGAAACCGCACGAAACCGCAGGTGACCCATTTTTCTGTTTGGATTGAGGTATCAGTTAAAGGCGTTAAAAGTTGTGAAGAATATGACAGATCTCGTTAGATTTCGACTGACAAGGAAGGGAAATTATTAATTAATATATTTATGTGGGATAAGTGTTGCAGAACGCCAACCCGTGATCGCTCCCATTTTGCGCTTCTGTATTGGACAGAATTCTGACCCCAGCTAGATAATCTGTCAGAAATTATCCGTCGTATGACTGAAGTGTCAAAGGAATCTCGGACTATTATTGCATTTAACCCTTCGAAGCATGGGTTATCCAACCCTCGAAAATGTCTGTTCAACTTATTTCTAGTGTGTTAGCCCAGGAATGGCTGTAGTCTCGAATGGCTCTGTAATCGACTCACAGCCAAGGTTCCTCCTATAGACAATACATCCCACACATTGAACTTTGAATGACGTTGTCCAATATCCTAACTGCACACGAAATAAAACGGCAGCGAATAGTAATAAACTATACCTCATTTTCCTCTACATTGGTCCTTGTCGCCGCCTGCCAACTCTCAACACTTAATAATTCCTCGTTCTTGAGATATCATCTTTTAATCACGCCTTCACGGAGTTTTCTGACATATTTTGGTCTCATATTTTGAATGTCTCCGTTAGCCACGCCCACGTACACGCGCATTCGTTGGACCGTCATCGACCTGACCTGAATAATTACGCATGCGCCACGGCTTGTTTTCAAAGAGACCGCCATCTCCGGCAAAGTCCGTGCAAGGGAAATTTACATCACTGACAGTCGAATGGCAGTCAGCTGAATATTCAAATCCCCGAGAATCTTGAACAATTGATGATAACTTAAGAATGAGGGAATACCGAGAGTTCTAACTTGGAGGGAAGTGACAAAAGACTACAAGGAGAATAACGAGGTACATTTTATTATCACCAGCTACTGTGTTCTTGTATGTGCAGCCGTTAAATCTTCCGAAACACAGGCGTTTCGGAGGCCAAAATTTCGTGGACGAAATGTGATGGGAAGGAACTACAGCTGTGTAGGGAAGAACAGCCACGCCCACCTACACAGCAAAGGTTCTATAGCTACTAGTGTGTATATACAAAATATGTATTTTCAGGTAAACTCAAACGCTGGAACAGATTCTCGGTGGCATAAGTATTCATTTGATATATGATTAGTAGAGATACGATCTTCGTCTATACCGGGAACTTTGAAAATCAAGTGCAAAACACACGCCACCGACCGGAGTGAGAAATTACAGTCCAGCTCACTAGTTTGTTTTGCATCGATACCGATTTAGGCAGATTTGTGGGACTGCGGTATAGGCTGAATAACTTCGCTTACCTTTCCATCTTTGCTGTATCTGTGCGTTAACCCTACTTGGCCTTGGGGGGGGGGGGAGCAAAATGGCCTATTTGCATGACCGCCCGAGCAGAGGATCATGGGTAAATTCAAGATGGCGACTACGTGGGGTACCAGGAAAGTGATTTTTTCGTCATATTTCTTCAAAATTTCTATTTTATTTCATATCACATTAGTATTTACTAATTTATCATGCAGTTTTTGCGGAGGAATTGCATAAATAACAAAATCGAAAAATCTGACCCAAAAATGCCGTTTTTGAAAATGACGTCAGTGTGACCTCATTGAAGCGGCCATCTGGGATTTTTTTTACATTGTCTGGTAGAGCTTGACCCGAGGGTATGGTTTGGTAAGTTTCAGCCCCCTAGTTGAAGGGGTAAGAAAATAATTACGGGGGGGGGACATTTCGTCCACCTCCCCCCCCAAGGCCAGATAGGGTTAAAGTGTTTGCAACAAAAATATATAAAAAACTATATTGACGGAAGTATGCTGGAGATCGAAATTTATAGCGACACCTAGAGAATGGCAGTTTTATTGCTGCTGGTCGCTATATTCCTATTTAAATGTGATAAGACACGAGTATCAGCTGAAATATCTTGTTCAAATGAAGTAAATTGGACAGAGTTGTTAGAATTATTGAACGGAAATATCCATGCGTAATTAGCCGAACAAAAATAGGACCCAGAGAAACAACTGTTGAAGTTAGGAGAGGTATATAAACAGCATCTGGGCACTTATTTAGGGGCAGATAACTCTGTTGGAACAATTTTTTTCACTTTCGACAGGGGTCGCCACCAGACTTGTGACAATCATGTGACGATCGCGTGATCGTAGAGGTCAAGGCCACTAAAGCGGTTGTC
Organism: Hanleya hanleyi; assembly: GCA_036873755.1. Lineage (NCBI taxonomy): Eukaryota > Metazoa > Mollusca > Polyplacophora > Lepidopleurida > Hanleyidae > Hanleya > Hanleya hanleyi. The sequence goes on along the minus strand of JAVTVY010035243.1, from coordinate 19,012 downwards.
TATAGTTGCGTATTTTTGGCCCCCCCCCCCTCAAAATCGTCGAAATTAATATTCCACCAGGTTAGACCCCATGAGAATTTTTGTTGGCTTTTTGTTTATTAATATTTGTAATATTCATTCGTTGACTGGTTGATTTGCTTCAAATCAGTACATAGTATTTTGTCAGTTCGATTGGCCCATGCCTCACTATGTAGACGGAAGTACGAAAGTGTGGCTGTAAATTGGGGCCTTTTTCAGCTTGCGCGCACACGGTATATTTCGCAGTGGGAAAATGTCTTTGAAAACGGCGTGGTCGACCCCCTATTTTCTTTGCTAACTTTTGTTGATCCTTGGACTGGGCACAGTGTCGGTGAGTTTCATGACAGTCGATTGTCAAGTTTTTTCTGTGATGGGGAGAGAATATGACCTATTTTGGACCAAATTTAGAGGATTTTCCTGAAGTCTGGTGCAAGTTCAGTAGGGGTTATGGGGACCCCGATTTCGGTCAGCAAGGCTTACATCTGTCTCGGTTTCATCGCAAGAGCCTACTCTTTCAGAAAATATATAGTCCTATGGGAGCTCTCTCAAAACACGGTTGCTCTTTAGCATATAATGAACCAGCCAACTGTTTAATTTCAGATGTCATGGCTGTACTATGGAGTGCAACCTATAGTTCCGTCACTTGACCGGAAATGACCTTTGGGGGCATGTATTCCTCTGTGGTGATGCGGTCGGCGGTGATGCGGTCACGGGGAGAAGCCTCCCGAGACTACAACTCCCGAGACTACAAATACGCGGGGGGGTCGCTGCGTCTTAATCTTCGGCAATGGCCGGCAATGTTCGGTCATTTCCGGCAACGTCCGGTCATCTTCGGGAGAATGTAAGGGGCAATAAGTCTTTAGTACCAAAGCACCAATGAAATGCATGGAACAGGGTCCCCGACAAAACCGCCAGCACTATGCCCAGCTTAAATGGCAAGTGGGGAACCCTCGTCATAGTCATACAGGATTCCCCAAAACCGTATTGGCACGAAAAAATAAATACATGAATCCATGAGAAGTAAGACTTGTAGTAATAAACATAACCTATAGGTGTACTATGTTAATATGACTGGTCTACGATCAGTGCGACCACAGGGTCGAGCGTGTAAGTATATTTCCGCAAAAAATAAACGCACAAAATGGCGGCACTGCTGTGGGAATTCCCCTTTTGGCATCGATCGTGCTGCCATCTGCAGACAAGGAAGACAATTCGGACTAGGCGAAACTTCTGTGGGTCAAATTCCGGGTCATCTCTCCTGATTCGAACATTTGCATGTTAATCTATACGGCGAAGGCATGTATGGGATAGGGGTGGTCATTTTCTTCGTGTGAATTTTACTATGATGTTGTTTTCTTCGTCTCGAGCTTTAGATCACGATGGGAGGGGTCTCGAAGCCAAGCGTTTTGTTTTGAAAAGTTCAGGTAGGCTGGATAGGCCCATACTGGCTCAGTGGACAATGTTGCCCCACTGGGAAACCCACTCCTGGACATTTGCGATATGGGTTGTGCTGTAGAACACGATGGGAGGGGTCTCGAAGCTAAGCGGTGAAATTTTTGAAAAGTTGAGGTAGGCCTGGATAGGCCCATACTGGCTCAGTGGACAAAACCCACGCATGGACATTTGCGATATGTGTTGTGGCATCTTGGTTTTATCGTCTCACTACGTAGAACACGATGGAAGGGGTCTCGAAGCCAAGCGGTGACATTTTTTTAAAAAGTCAATGTGCAAGTAACGCTGGGGTGAGTGTTTTGGGGTCTAGGGGACCCATAGTGGTCCGATTGGGTCGTATGCGGTCTTATTTTGAAGATCTCGTGGAGGAGCATCCGAGTGATCTAATGTATTGTCTGTTTTTATCATTCTGTGCATGCGCAGTCTGGCCGTAGTATAGAAAGCGGGCATTTTGGGGGTTCGCGGAGGTCTGTTGAGTGATTGAGGGACCATCCGTGGTTCAAATAGACCGTGTCGGGTATCAGTGTGAAGCTCTCGTGACGTCTTTTTTATTGGAAGTCGAGTCAATCTGCGCATGCGCAGTTGGGGTGTGGTAAGGGAAGTGGTCATTTTGGGGGTGCATGTGGGTGTGTTTGAGCGATTGAGGGACCATCCGTGCCCCAAATGGACCGTGTGGGTATCAGTGTGAAGCTCTCGTGGTGCAGACCACGACTTGAGGGATGTCCATGTCATCTGTGACGTCATCAGTAGGAGTAGTAGCGAAAGCGGGCATTATAGAGGTGCGTGAGGGTGTATTTGAGCGATATAGGGACCATTCTTTTAGACCTCGTGGTGTAGACCACGACTTGAGGGACGTTCATGTCATCTGTAACGTCATTGGCGACGTCATCAGTTGGAGTAGTAGTAGTAGTGGTCCGAATAGGCCATGTGGGGTATCATCTTGTAGCTCTCTGCATGTAGACGACGAATGGTATGGTGTTTGTTGGTAGTCGAATCGTGCTACGCATGCGCAGTTGGAAAGTAGTAACGATAGATTTTGGACGTGGGAAATGACATGTTTGGGCAATCAAGGGAGCCATCTTTGGTCCAAATGAACCGGTTGGGGTATCCTAGTGAAGCTTTCGTGGGGTAGAGTCAGACTGGCGTGTTTTTTATTGGAATTACAACACATATAAGGGAAGTGGGAAGTGGAGCCGACATACTGACAGAGCCACATGACTTCACAGTAAAGTCTTCCGGTTAACCTATTCTAAAGCACATACCAAGAATCTAACGACCCGTGATATGCGCCAATCTGAACATGGGCATTTGGGGTGTAGTAAGTAAAGTGGTCATTGTGGAGATGCGCAGGGGTATAATTGATCGATTAAGGGGCCATTCTTGGTCCGAATGCGCCGCGTGAGGTGTCAAAGTGAAACCTTCGGAGTGTAGATCACGACTTGAAGAATGTCCATGTCGTCTGTGACGTCATCGTGGACGTCATCAGTAAGAGTAATAGCCAAAGTGCGTATTTTGGGGGTGTGAAGAGCACGAAGCCACGAAGAACGTAACATTGACGACCCTCTCTCCGATCCATTTTGCGTTGGGGCGTTGATGCCAGGCCAATTCCAATGAATCCAAGGTGTCCAGCTCCTCCAGCATCGTCTCCAGTGACGCACGATTGGTGATGGTGAAAGGATGGTCGTACACTTGGTTGTTGGCACTGAAATAGAAATAGCGCAGTTGATGCGGTGCAATCTGTACCCTGTAGCCCGTGGGGCATATGGTACACCAGGGTGCGGGTGCCCCACAGGTGAGTGCGCATGCGTACGGTGACGTCACTTCTGAGCTCTGAGCTCGAAGTGATCCAAGCTCAGACTGCAACCGTAGGGTGCATCACCAAGGGCGTGCGAATGATGGCACTTCCGGCTATGACGTCACTTCCAAAAATGTACATAGGTAAGCGCACATACATGCGGGGGTGTTAACAGGGTATAGGCGGTACCACCAGGTGCACGCACAGACGTGTAGAGAACCTCGATGTAGTGTTATTGAACAACACTAGTGTTACAGGGCATCAATTCGGCATGGTAAAACGGCATTTGTGTGTAAAACGGTAATTTCTACCTATATATGGCGAGATTCTGCTGGTGGACGATTCGTCCCCGAGGCCAGCCCCCTGTACAGACCATTTGGCCTATTGGCTGACCTATATCTGTTCTCTTATGAATATGACTATATGCAGGCGCTTTCCAAAACCGATCCATTCAAAGCCCGTTCCTCCTCATTCACCAAACGCTATATATACGATCTTCTCGCTGTGGATAATCGCTATATAAATGACGCAGTGAAGGATATATATCTCTCTCGTCGACTGTATGACAAAAGAGATGATTACAATTTCGATAATCGTAAACTATCCCTTTCTGGACAGTAATATTCCAGTGGGACCTGCATATGGCGTATACATATCACAGCCTAGTAGCACTTGCTAAATCCTGTGTTAAATGTGACGATTTTAATCAACGTCACAAAACATTGTTGCAGAAACTTATAAAGCAGGGCTACACCACCAAGCGCTTCCACTCAAAGTTTCTCAAATTTGGCGATACATATCGCATGCTGATAGCAAAATACGAGCGTAGCGTGCAAGATCTATGGCGTTACGTTTCGTAACTTGTGACTAATTCCGCTTAACCCGGGGCTAGGGGCCGTATGAATCCATGTACTTCAAGATCCTCATGGTACTCATATGAACAGTCACAATCAAAGCGTGACTGAGATATATCATTCTTTAGATGACGACTTTACAACGAATATTATGGATTAAGAATACTGATCAGCGATACGGATTTGATATTTATGGAACATCATGATATCTTGCCGGCATCATTGAAATCTGTTGACCGCTTCTATCTTGCAGGAAACAAGCCCATGTTTATGTATACTATGATTGTCTTTTTGAATTTGGTGCTAATACTGTTATATGGAATATGGAATAGGTCTTTGGATTATGGACACGGATATTCTCTAATGGACGACGGCCGAATTATGAATGACGGACCAGACGCTTGTAATTTGATATATGTTGACATTTGTGGGAAGTTGATGCTGGGTCGACATCGGGCCTCACAGACTAGTCTTTTGCGTTAAAAGGCCGTCATTTTCATCTGACGACGATACAGCTCACCAATCACCAGAGTACGAGTTGTCACAGCGAAATAGCTCACCAATTATCAATATACGAGTTGTCAGAGCATTTCCATCATAGTATTTGTATCTAATACCGCTTATGCCGGTGCTAGGGGTCGTGCGGTCATATCATTGAAGTTGCCACATGAACAGGTACAATAAAAGCGTACCTGAGATACAACACATATCACGGATCGTTAGATTCTTGGTATGTGCTTTAGAATAGGTTAACCGGAAGACCATGCTGTGGAGTCATGTGACTCTGTCAGTATGTCGGCACCTCTTCCCACTTCCCTCATATGTGTTGCAATTTTTACCTGTATACGGCGAGATTCTGCTGATGGACGGGTCGTCCCCGAGGCCCGCCCCCTGTACAGACCATTTGGTCCTTGATATATGTTGGCATTTGTGGGAAGTTGATGCTGGGTCGACATCGTGCCTCAAAGACTAGTCTTTTGCGTTAAAAGGCCGTCATTCTCATCTGACGACGATACAGCTCACCAATCACCAAAGTACGAATTGTCACAGCGAAATAGCTCACCAATTACCAATATACGAGTTGTCAGAGCATTTCCATCATAGCTCTCTAGATTTGTGTCTAATACAGCTTATACTGGTGCTAGGGGCCATGTGGTCATATCATTCTACATGGCACATGAACAGGTACAATAAAAGCGTACGTGAAATACAACACATATCACGAATCGTTAGATTATTGGTATGTGCTTTAGAATAGGTTAACCGAAAGACTATGCTGTGGGGTGATGTGGCTCTGTCAGCATGTCGGCACCACTTCGCACTTCCCTTATATGTGTTGTAATTTTTACGTGTATATGGCGAGATACTGCTGGTGGACGATTCGTCCGCGATGCCCACTTCATGTACAGGCCTTTTGATCTTTGATATATGTTGGCATTTGTGAGAAGTTGATGCTGGGTCGACATCGGGACTCACAGACCAGTATTTTGCGTTAAAAGGCCGTCATTTTCATCTGACGACGATACCTCTCACCAATCACCAGAGTACGAGTTGTCACAGCGAAATAGCTCACCAATTACCAATATACGAGTTGTCAGAGCATTTACATCATAGCTCTCTAGATTTGTGTTTAATACCGCTTTTGGCGGTGCTAGGGGCCGTGTGGTCATATCATTCTATTTGCCACATGAACAGGTGCAATAAAAGCGCACCTGAGATACAACACATTACAAGCGTCTAGTCCGTCATTCATAATCCAGCCGTCGTCCATTAGAGAATATCCGCATCCATAATCCAAAGACCTATTCCATATACCATATAACAGTATTAGCAACAAATTCAAAAAGAAAATCACGAATGGTTAGATTCTTGGTATGTGCTTTAGAATAGGTTAACCGGAAGACTATGCTGTGAGGTCATGTGGCTCTGTCAGTATGTCGGCACCTCTTCCCACTTCACCAAAGTTGTAATTGTAGTGCTTTATAGTGTCTGTTTCGTGCTAAAGAGCAGCAATGCGGTCTTAGAGAACACCAATGTAGGTTATACAGAACAGCAGTGTACTATATTGGGAGTGCGTTTCAGCCTTGGGTGTATTAACATGGCCTTTCTCAAGTGCGCGTCTGAACGACTGGGCTTTCTCTACTACTCATGGGGTCACAGTTGACGTCACCTAGTCTTCTCTGGGTACACGCCCAAGTTCACATGTACGTCCAAGGGTCATATGTCCACCCCTATGGCTAATGCTTATGGGTACACATGTCTCAAGTGTGCCCTCGAGCATAGGCTGTACAGGACGGCGATGCGCTGATTGGCGGAGAGAAAAACGTAGGAGAGTTCTGGTAGGGTGCGGTCTTATAAAAGTGGCGGTATATCGGAGTTTTCATCATTCGCTGATCCACAGCCGACATGTTCCCTTGTACGACATGCATGAAGCCATTTACTCGTCTGGAAGATTTGCCACGACACGAGTCCTCCATCCCCAACGGTGCACGGTATACTTGTATAACTTGCTCACGGTCATTTAATCGAGAGGATACAGTATGGCTCCATGAGAGAGCACATCACGAGGGAGCGACGGAACGTGTAACGAATGCGCTCGACTCTTCAAACGACCCTATCAATTAAGACAGCATCAACGTTTGATTCATGCCCCTTCACCACGAAATGAGCGACAACTTCCCATTAAAAAGGAGCACAGGAGGGTCAGACACAGTGATGATGAGACGAATGCCACTGGTGATGCGATCACGGAGATCCCGCCTATACCCACAGCTCAGAAGGACCTAGATATCCAGCCGGCCCTTAGCGTTACAACGCATATAAGGGAAGTCATACGGCTGACAACAAGGAACATTTTTTAGAAGATCCAGTGGATTTCAACATCGATCTCTTATCGGACGCCCATCCAGCGAGTGACATCTATCGGCGCCATTGGCCATTGATCCGGCACTGTTTCCACCGTCATCGCCCTATATTGGACTTGTACAATTTCCGACTGACCGACTGCGCCCGTCTACGCAGCTAAGTGGAAGCCATCTTCAATGACCAATGGCTTTCAAATTAAATGTCGCTTTCGGGTACATCTTACACCATGAGATGACGGATCAACTGCGCTATTTCTATTCCAGTGCCAACAACCAAGTGTACGGCCATCCTTTCACCATCACCAATCGTGCGTCACTGGAGACGATACTGGAGGAACTGGATTCCTTGGAATTGGCCTGGCACCAACGCCCCAACGCAAAATGGATGGTGGAGAGGGTCATCAATGTAACATTCTTCGCGGTTAAACTGATCGACCAACCCCACAGCTGAACGGATTCACCCATGACATGAATTGATACATTAACATTCCGTATATACTCTATATATCTACATGCTGATCGTTGACTTGAGCTCTGTAAACACTTGTACCTAATGTTACGGTGCGTTAAATAATGAAACGTGATGTTTGATATTTCAATTTGTTTTTCTGTGAACATAATAAACATACCCAGAGCGGCTTCCCAGTCTGGGTATGATGTAACATTGGGGATAATAAATTATATGAACATTGCTGAACTTGTTGTTATTCACGACAACCGCTATCCGCTATACTTGGATGAAATATATACCCCCCAGATGTGATATAATGCCCTTGCGCACTTCCGAAACTGTCTTTTTCTACTACTCCACATCATTTCCACGTCCCAACCCTGCAGGCGGAGCCACGAGTGCTTCAAACTGATACCTCCCACGACCCATTCTGACCAATATTGGACCATCTGACCCCATAACGTCCCATCCATTGCCCTTTCCCCACAATTCTATGTCTGCTTGTGCAGGCAATAGCCTTACTTCCACGACACATCCATCCTGTCGGAGTCTACTCTACGGGTGCTTCACTATGACACCTCCCACAACCCAATCGGACCAATAGTGGTCCCTCAATCACTCAAACACACTTCCGCGCACGCCCAAAATGACATCTTTCTTTACTACTGCTCAACTGCGCATGCGTAGCACGACGCGACTTCCAATAAACATCATTTATTCGTCGTCTACATGCAGAGAGCTACAAAATGACACCCCAAATAGTCCATTTGGACCATGGATTGTCCATCTCTGCCTGAAACACCTTTCTCCACACCCCCAAAATGCCCACTTTGGCTATTACTCCTACTGATGACGTCACCGATGACATGAACATCTCTCAAGTCGTGGTCTACACTCCGAGGGCTTCACTTTGACACCTCACATGAAGCATTTGGACCAAGAATGGTCCCTTAATCGCTCAAATATACCCTTGTGCACATCAAGAATGACCACTTTACTTACTTCACACCAACTGCCCATGAGCAGATTGGAGCGACTTTCAATAAAAAACACGCCAGCCTGATCCTACCCCACGAAAGCTTCACTACGATACCCCAATCGGTCCATTTGGACCAAAGATGGCTCCCTTGATTGCCCAAACATGTCATTTCCCACGTCCGAAATGACATCTTTCGTTACTACTGCTCAACTGCGCATGCGTAGCACGATTCGACTACCAACAAACGCCATACCATTCGTCATCTACATGCAGAGAATTACAAGATGACACTCCACGTGGTCTATTTGGACCACGGATGATCCATCTCTACCCCAAACATCTTCCTTCACATTCTCAAAATATGCCCACTTTGGCTATTACTCCTACTGATGACGTCACCGATGACATCACAGATTACGTGATCATCCCCTAAGTCGTAGTCTACACCACGAGGGCTACAAGATGACACCTCGTACGACGCATTCGAACCACGGATTGTCCATTTCTACAACAAACACCTTCCTTCACACTCCAAAACTCCGGTTTCGCTACAACTCGTACTGATGACGTCACCGATGACATGGACATTCCTTGAATCGTGGTCTACACCCCGAGAGCTTCAGGATGACACCCCACACGGTCCATTCGGACCAAGGATGATCCATCTGTACCCCAAACACCTTCCTTCACACCCCCAAAATGCCCGCTTTCGCTTACGTACTGATGACGTCAACGATAACGTCACAGATGACATGGACGTCCCCCAAGTCGTGGTCTACACCGCGAGGGCTACAAGATGACACATCACACAGCGCATTCGGACCAAAAATGGTCCCTCAATCGCTCAAATACACCCTCACGCACCCCTAAAATGCCCGCTTTCGCTGATACTCCTACTGATGACGTCACCAATGATGTCACAGATAACGTGGACATCCCTCAATTACAAGCGTCTGGTCCGTCATTCATAATTCAACCGTCGTCCATTAGAGAATATCCGGGTCCATAATCCAAAGACCTATTCCATATTCCATATAACAGTATTAGCACCAAATTCAAAAAGACAATCATAGTATACATAAACATAGGCTTGTTTCCTGCAAGAGAGAAGTTTTCACTGATGCCGGCAAGACATCATGATGTTCCAAAAATATCAAATCCTTATCGCTGATCAGTATTCTTAATCCATAATATTCGTTGTAAAGTCTACACCACGAGAGCTCCACACTGATGCCCCACACGGTCGATTTGGACCACGGATGTTCCCTCAATAGCTCAAACACACCCCCACGCACCCTAAAAATGACCACTTTACTTACTACGCCCCAACTGCGCATACGCAGATTGATGCGACTTCCAATAAAAACACGACAGCCAGATTCTACCCCACGAGAGCTCCTTCACATTAATAGCTCACACGGTCCATTTGAACCACGGATGATCCCTCAATCACACAACAGACCTCCACGAACACCTGCTTTCTATACTACGGCCAGACTGCGCATGTGCAGATTGATGAAAACGGACAATACGTTAGTCCAGTCGGATGCTCCTGCACGAGATCTTCAAAATAAGACCTCATACGACCCAATCGGACCACTACGGGTCCCCTAGACCCCAAACTAGACCGATACTTGCCCAATGCGCATGCTCAAATGGAATTTTTCAAATACTTTCACCGCTTGGCTTCTACGTGGTGAGACGAGGAAAACAAGATGCCACAACCCATACCGCAAATGTCCATGCGTGGGTTTCCCAGTGGGACAAGCATTGTCCACTGAGCAAGTATGGGACTATCCAGTCCTATCTGAACTTTTCAGCACGATCGATGACAAAAGGAGAATTCCGAAAGCAGTGCCGTCATTTTGTGTGTATATTTTGTGGTGGAAATATACATACAGGGTGCACTCCACACTTGCCACGGTTTCGCACAAAGTGACCCTAGTTTTATAATAAGGAAGGTCGCCCGATTTTGACAGCATGGTAATTCTTCTTACCTTTTTACTAACGGATATCTATAGTATCACCCTGCTGGACGTAACCATTTCTCCAAACGAGGATATAGCAATTGCTTGTTGATCGCACCCACTCGCCACTACAGAGTTAATCGTGTCCGGAATTGAATATCTGACAGGCCATAATCCGCACTTTTTCGGGAACCGAAAATGAAGATTCCTTTATGGCGATAAAATTTTACAAAAAACAAGTAGGTCGACCCCCTGTTTTTCCGCCATTTTAAATTGTCTTTTGGACGGAAAACACTTTAACATACATGAAAAGAAAATCTTTTCCTACGTTTTCTCTGGGTTGTGGGTAGAATTTGACACATTTTCATATATTTTATGTAGTTTTTCAGAAAAGTTGAACAAGGTTTAAGGAGGATTGCACGTCTTTCCTTTTCAATTTCAATAGCTCACAAGTCTCCTGAAATAATGGCATGAGTGTGCCCATTTAGAAAATATATACTTTTGCAGGGTTTTTGTTAAAGATTTTACATCTATTTATGGCCGAAGATCCGAAGCCATGCCTGTTTTTAGCCACACATCATTTAGGTGTGGAATGCACCCTTAACGCTCGACCCTGTGGTCGCACTGATCCAAGACTCGTCATGATAACATCGTACAACACCTATATGTTATGTTTATTATTATAAGTCTTACTTCCCATGGATTTATGTTTTTATTTTTTGTGCCATTGCGGTTTGGGAAAACCTGCATGACTATGGCGAGGGCTCCCCACTTGCCATTTATGCTGGGCATAGTGCTGGCGATATTGTCGGGGAACCTGTTCCATACATTTCATTCATGCATTGGCATTAAAGGCTTATTGACCCTTATATTCTGCCGAAGATGACCGGACATTGCCGGTCTTTGCCGAAGATTCCCGGACATTAAAACGCAGCAACCCCCGCGCGTATTTGTAGTCTCGGGACTACTTTCTGTCCGCGGAGGCTTCTCCGCGACCGCATCACCGCGGACGAATACATGCCCCCAAAGGTCATTTCCGGTCAAGTGACGGAACTATAGTGGCCTTGACCTTTACAATCACGTGATGTTCACAAGACTGGTGGCGCCCCCTGTCGGAAGTACAAAAAATTATCTGCCCCTAAATAGGTCCGCAGATGCTGTTTATATACTACTGTCACGATTGTCGTAACTGGGCCAATTGTCTGATTCGGAGTTTGTCAGAGCCCCAGTTAATGTGTCCATAGCATACGACTCTGTTAATCTGAACGCAGCATGTGATGAGCATGTTAATGCTTATCGTCACAACTGGGAAAAAATAAAGCTCAGTATTTCAGTGCAGAGACAATGTTTACTCTCGTTTTATAAGTTAATAGTACAGACTTCATGTGGACGCGATCTTATGTGCGATGAAGAAACATTTATACCAGATTCCAATAATTATCTCACACCGAGTACGGCCTTGATATGTGCGACCTCGAGATAGTTGCCATCGCAGTTTTGCTAACTCCACCCTCGAGCAGCGCGTGAGTTTACAGCCGACACAGGAGTACTACCGATCGATTTTGAAATTCTGGAGGATTTTCTATTAAACTAGATATGATATACAATCCTTGAAATTTTCTATCGAGTTGCCAAGCAATTTACAGCCCCATATATCAACATAACTTAGGTAAAATAGCTGCGCCGCCTCCTATGAATAGCGGTCCGACTGAAATCTATCTTGAGTGACAAGTGTCGTCAATGCAATGTGGCGATTTTTGCACGTGTGTCAGTCATACATTTACTACGATTGCCACGCCCTCGGATACACAGACTAAGCAAAACGACAAGAATCATGCGAATTAATACGCATCTGAGAGCCTTTGGAGTCGCAAAACTAAGTGAAAAATAGATAATGTAGACAAAATAATCTATTGAAAGTCGAAAATCGCGAGTAATGCTCACTTACAGCCATTTACTATGGAACAGACGGTGCGATAGCCTATCCACCCCGCCCAAATCATATTTGGAATGGGTCCATTTTGGAATAAAGTCACGCGAGAAAGGGTACTATATCGTCCAATATAGGACAGCAATCTCCCTATTCTTTCAATTATAAAAAACAGCATGCTTTAGAATTAACGTTTTTTCTCGAAAACAATTGACGGATATAATAGGATACTGATAATTCGTGGAGACTGCTGGAGTTAACACTAATTCAGATAGAACAAACGCTGGGAAGATGTTTGCACGAAACTGCAATTTAAAACTGGTCACGACCAATTTGGACCTGTGAAGCCAGAAGGAAGAGGGGGGTCGCCGACACTTCCCCGGAAAAATTTAAGATTTCAGACTCTTCTTTACTAATTTTTGTCCCATTCCATGACACATCCGTCACAATTATTGGAAAGGGGAAGGGCAAAATTGGGGCTCTCTATGCTCCCCCCCCCCGGCTCCGCTGCGCCTACGCCGTTAATTACGACAATTAATAAATGCAAGACCAACGACTAATGAGAACAGTTTTTGTTGCAGTTGTGTCTCACGGTTGACTGGCATGCCTCCAGCTAAATTTGTGAAGAGTCGCCAGCTAATGTCACAAGACAACTGGCACCAGCCCACTATTAATTACATTACTTGTTATGTATTAGCGTTAAAAATCGGCAAAAATCCAGAAAATTCACAATGCATACATCCACCTGGCATGTCAATATTTACATTGTGGGACAGTGGAAGTGGAAGTCTTGACAGATGTTGACCATGGAAATTTCAAATTCCCGCCACTGACAGCTGATTGGTGCTACAGAAGGTCATTCAATTTGTAAACATGGAGCCTTCTCACCCTTCACTGATCATGTCTCCATCCACCATGCTTTTCCCAAAGTGGCCCAAATCAGCACCAGGAAGTACAGTTTGAAGCCTCATCTGCAAGTTGAAATATCAGATGTATCAGAAATGCTGAAAAATCGCAGCTCATAAAATCCATAAAGATCTGCTCTCAAATTTCTAAACAATGTAGGTCGTGAGTACTGACCCGGAAGTGATTAATTGTAGTCTGATGCCTGTCAGGGATGGAACCGTTGTTAAAATAAGGAATGCTCTCATCTGAACAAACCATACCCATCCCCAAACCATCCTGAGAAGGCACAGATAAAACTATGAACAGATAGAGATTTTACAGCCTATATACCAAGGGTACCCACTTTATAATTTCCCCTCAGTTTGCCCCATATGACTTAAGACAGGTACAAGTAAAAAGTACAATATCTCACTAACCTGTACATATTTTTCCATCTGGTAAAAAGCACCAAGTCGACAATCCTTCTGTCTATAAAAAGAAGAATAAAGCATTAACTAGATATGTTGCACACTATTTTAAATTATTTTTTATGAATTTTTTCAAATTAAAATTTAAAAATAAAGAAAAATTAAATTCAAATGTGACAAAACATAATTTGCTTACAAGCTGCTCATTTAGACTACATTTGGTAAAAATTTCCTGCATGGCAGTGGTTAACTTCCCCATGTAATCAGTGGGTCATCCCAGTAATCTATTAAATGTGATTAATATTTGATGTTGATACAAAGATCAAAGACGTGTTTAATCCTATAATAAGTGACAGCAATATACACAAATGTGTACACAACACATACCAAAATATAACACAGAGGTGTTTATGGTATACACAACTCCCATATAGAGAATATATGTCAGTTCAATTGGATTGATCTACATCTCATCAAGATCTTGCTGGCAGTAATTAGAAAGATGCCTATATTACTTGTAAACAGCTATTATTACTGAGAAACTCCTAAATAACATTGAGGAATATATTCTGTGTCAGATTTCAAGTCCATGAATGCAATGTCTGCAAACAGGTAACACTTGTCAAAACACAACATAGAAGAAAAAAGGAATAAAATTCAATGACAACATATCTGATGGTCATTTGCTGATCTCTGCTACATTAACAACCATGAAAGATGAGGACAGCTGGAAGTTGCCTCACTTAAACTGTTAACTGTTTGGTGAAACATTAAAGTGGCAACTTACAGAGAGCAAGGCCTATCTTCCAACAGAGTTGGAGGCCATACCTCTGCGTCGCACTGTGCGAAATTCCCAGAGAAACTATTTGATGTGCGTGTGTGGGGTGGGGGGAGCTTGCTAATATTTGGTGCCTGTAATCCATGTTCCTTGCTACCCACAATATCTCTGATATGAATATGAAAGAAAATTACAAGCTTATAATCCTGGAGATAGTGGAAATGGAATCAAGAGAAAGTATTTGCTATGATGCAAATGTGACTGACAATAGACACACAAAATGTGAAATCATCAACACTCAGATTAATTGTTGACTCAGTTAATTAGATTTTATTTGTCTCATTAAAGTTACAAATGCAAAAGGCATTTTGGAAATTCTTTGTGTGTGGAACAAACATCCGAGTTTTTACAGGTGATATGATTATTATTAATTTCATGTGGTTTTAGACTGATGTAAAGTGAATTTATGCATAAGTGATTGAAGCGTTGAAGATTTGAACTGAGGTCTAGATTTTGAAAAAAAGCATGTAATTGTATCTGTGTGGATTTCCTTTCTTCCATTTACATTTTATTGTATCTTGAAAGTTAATATGCTCATAATTACCAGCTGTGTTAAGTGAACCTCGTCATATTTGGCATTGACTATTTGGCCCTAGTACTGACAAATTAGTCATTTTTTGCCTATATTTGCTCCAAAAGGTCTCAATTTTGTCGCAGAAATGGCATAACAATACATTCAAGGGATGTTACCCAGCATTATCAGTATGATGTTCATTTCAACCACATTTAGCAAGAAAAAAAATAATTTTAATAATTAAAAAATTGACTAAAATTAATTAAAACATTTATTTTATTTTATTAATAATTAACATAAATTTGAAGCAACCCTAATATTTGTACGTTGTTCATGAGTCAGCCTGGAAAAATGGGCTGATTAAGTCAAAACTGTAGCCGCAGTGACGATTCAAATGTGAAAATGTCAGGTGTCAGGCACCAGCCCACTATCAATTCCATTACTTGTTATGTATTAGCGTTAAAAATCGGCAAAAATCCAGAAAATCCACAATGCATAAATCCACCTGGCATGTCAATATTTACCTTGTGGGACATTACCAGTGGAAGTCTTGACAGATGTTGACCATGGAAATTTCAAGTTCCCGCCACTGACAGCTGATTGGTGCTACAGAAGGTCATTCAATTTGTAAACAGGGAGCCTTCTCACCCTTCACTGATCATGTCTCCATCCACCATGCTTTTCCTAAAGTGGCCCAAATCAACACCAGGAAGTACAGTTTGAAGCCTCATCTGCAAGTTGAAATATCAGATGTATCAGAAATGCTGAAAAATCGCAGCTCATAAAATCCATAAAGATCTGCTCTCAAATTTCTAAACAATGTAGGTCGTGGGCACTGAACCGGAAGTGATTAATTGTAGTCTGATGCCAACTGTTAAGGTTCGATTGTTCCAATCGCGACAATTGTGGTATCAGTTGTTGCTACAAGCCACAAACCGCATACATGTACCTACATGTATGGAGGTGCACCGGTTGTTAGATAGGTCTTCGTCTTATGCTCGTGGACACGATGCAAACATGTGTCCAAACGAACGTCTGTTCACATGTGTTTGTCTCTTTCGCCAAATACTACTTTGAAGCTATCTAGGTTTGAACGACGTCTAATTTAACGGCTCATTTGATTGATTGATACCCAAAAAGTACGCAAAGGAGTGTCCAGATTTTCATGACTATTAAACATGCTCGCACCGATTCTATTAAAACATTTTGACCTGGGTACCTATCCTTTTCTGAAAAATAATATCCGAGATTTAAGATTTCGTATTTGGCGTATAACTCTCTCACACATAAGTAAGGTGCTTTCTCTCAATATAATCAAGAATCATTCCATAAACTCTTCTTCTTTCACAAGACACGATGAAACACTATTCGGGGAATCTTCTAAATATTGTATCACACCGTGATTGTCTGGCGTTATTTTGAACTGTTTTCGTATTTATTACTCATGTCGTCATTTACAAATTCAGACAAGAATAAACAGAACTACGGTTGGATGGTGGGTGGACAGAAAATCAACTATATTTGGCGCTGGGAATCTGGAGCTACTTTCACCGAGAAGAGTTTTAGATGGGGGAAGAAATATCCCGCCTCATCGGCGAATACTTGTCTGGGATTCTTCAAAGGAGCGGATTTCAACATGGCGACTCTCTTCTGCAAATATTTCTATCGGCAGTTCATCTGTGAAATATAAACACTAAAATTATACACTTATAATTATGTCATAATAACGGTTCAAACAACTCATCTGATGTTAATGGATGAGCATCGTGGACGTCTGATGGAGTAAACGACTCAACATTGGATACACCTGGTAAATGCAAGAATGCCCAGAAAAACTAACCTGTAATGCCCGACGTCGAACGGATTAAACTTCCCACAAAAACAGTAAAGCTATATATATTTGTCGAATGCCATGTACAGAGGGCGGGCCTCGGAGACTAAAAGTATATCACTTGTAGTTACAGTAATACATTAAGTCAAATTTCTCGAGGGATCTAAATGGCCCTTGAACGGAACAAGAACAATACCATATAAGATTCCGGAATATCTGGGACGGGGAAATCTTTCTCTTCCCCCTTTAGTGATCGCTCCCCTGTGGCTCTGGAACAACGAAACTTTGAGAGCTTTGGTTAGGATTTATAGCTTATCACGTTATGGTCAATATAAGTCTATTGACAAGTCTCAGGTCAAAGCTTCATGGCCAAATTCAAGATGGCGCAACAAAAATGGTATCTCGGCCATTTTACTTCTGGATTTTTTATTTGTGATGTAAAAGTAGTGGCCAAAAGCATTTTTATATCATATAATTATTTTTCAATTTATTCATCAGATGATACAGAGAAATGTGCATAAATAAAAAAAATCGAAAACCTGGCAAGAAATTCGCCAAAAAAAAATGTAATTTTTTGGAAAATGACTTCACTGTGACGTCACCAGGTCGGCCATCTTGGATTTTCTGCATTGTCGGATAGAGCTTGACTCATTGATACAGTGTGACAAGTTTAATCTCTATGAACTCAAGAATAAGCGAAATATTCATATATTGATGAAATTATTCATATTCTTATAATATTAGTTAATTTTCCTTTGGTTGCCCTTCGATTTCGTTATCTGCACGACTCCTAGATGTCAAAACCATTAACACCTATTGTGGGACCTCTAGCGCAAGGTTCACTTCTCTGGCTGCCGGATTGTTAGTATATTTGAACCTTTTCTTCCACAATAAATACTGATAAACGTATTTACTGTTCTGTGTTTTTACAAACCGCGACTCTGTTATAAGTAGGTACCCCCCCCCCCCCCCCCCTCCCTTCCCTTCCCCGTCGTGATATAACTGAAAAAATGTTGAAAGCGGTATGTAGTACCCTTTTCGACGCGCATTGACCTCATTATTTGTTCCCCCGGGTAAAATTTGAGGTGGAACTTTGTCACAAAATGAGGCCCTTGACGGGTGGGCCCTAGCGAAGTGACGTCACGACAGAGCAAGAAACAAGTTTCAAGTTTCAAGTATAGGGCAGAGTACAAAACAAAACAAAGTAAAATGCTTACCCCAAATCTAGGGTTAAGAACAAGAATACCAATGAAGTCAGAAATACAGTTTTACGCTCCGTCATATCATAGGTATTCCTAAATGTAGCTCTTTTATTGAGCTGACACTGTACCAGACTACAATTATCTTATCTATAGCCTATACAGAACATAATATATAGGCTAAATATAGCCATGAACAAGCACAGAACATAAACAGAAGGCATACATTAATACATATATATCATGGTAGTAGGTCAAGTCTCTTGTTGTACCAACTGTATAGGTTATCACCAATCAGGTTTATTTGAAGGCGATCATTATTGGTTAATAAATACACAAATTTACCATCCGGTGTCAAAGCACCAAAGACAATATTTGTCTCATTTATTTTGCCAAAAAGAATTCTTCACTCAATATCGAAAATTTGACACTGCATAACAAAGTGGAATTCGTCTTCTCTTACATGTATATTACATTTGGGGCATAAGCGTTGCTCCGCAGGTGTGATTGGGCGCGTATGTCTACCAGTCTCAATTTTCAGTTTGTGATTACTGAGACGTAGTTTTGCTAGGAATGTTCTCACTTTGGTGTTACGATTCAGAAGCAGATACTCCTCTAACTTAATATTGTTTTTTAATATACGATATGTTCTCATTTTGTTACTTGATCCATCAGCATGGTCCTGCATAGATTGGGTGAATTGGTATTCAAAGTGAGAGTTTAGGGCTTGTATTATTTGTGATTGAGAGCATTGTTTATGATATAGACCTAACGTATCGTTGATATATTTAGTAAGTTTGTACAGCCAGCCAGTTCGACGCGGACATAATTTACGTTGTTCTTCTAAGGCGTGATAAGTTAGCCGGTCTGGGTAACTGTTAATATTAGGGCCCTTACAGCAATGTCAAGCATCAATGGATATATCCCTAATTCTGCTCTCGCACCATTATCATACGTTGTTCTATGAACCCCTAGAAGTCTTTTACAAAATCTAGTCTGAATTTTTT